>JAATLQ010018400.1:0-57982 GCA_013421005.1 Heliconius erato x Heliconius himera | reverse complement strand
TCTAACTGTTAAATTATTTTAAGTGAATAGTAAATATAAATAAATTTGTTGTGAAACATCTAAGCATTTGCTTATATATAATATGTTTTTCAAATATTCCGTTCCAACTTTCCAATGAATTCTGGAGGCATTGCTCGACTACTACACCGAAAATATTGAATATTTCATTTCCTGGAGTGGGAATCGAACCCACAACCGCGTTAGCGTTACCACGACTACGACTTTCCACGACTTGCCTTAGGTGTTTAAATAAAAACATAAATAAGATTTTCATCAAAACCTGCTCTGCATCTTGTATAACCTACAAATAAATACAAAAACGTACAAACACACAATACAAATGTATATAGTTACCTCCAGCACCATTATTACTAAGTCCTATTACTGGGAACCTTATTTGCCTTAAAACAATTTACAATCTTGCCGTAGGAAGTCATAATTATATCCATAAACTCTCACAAAATAGAGTAAAAAAGTACGATTGCTCGCAAGTGGATATCACTTATGAGTCGTGAACGAAATTCAAAAATTAAAAATCCTCCATTCCGGGCCGCGTCGTGTGCATCGTGGATGTAATGAATTCCTGTCAGGCGCGCGTGTGGGCGAATCACTGGCCGTAAGGATGGTCGTCCACGTCAAATATAGTGCTAGCTTTGTGTACTAGTATAAGTATACGAGTTGATCATAATAAAACTATACGTATGAAGTGTTTCGGGATTTGAACCCGCGTCTCTTGGAAGCCGTTCGTGGGTAAGTCTCTCTGAGTTCAAAGTTTTATGTTTTTTTTATTTTAATTTTTTTTTTGTAAGTTCGGAATAATATTTTTATAAATGTTAAAAACATATACATATATTTCTATATAATATGTATAATTCTTTTTTTTTTACTATAATATAATATTAGTAAATTACGCTACAAATTTATAAATATTGACCTAATCTGAAGTGAGGCATATTAAAATTTTATCTGAAAAGCTTATATGATGATAAGTTTATTATATTAGAAGCTTTTCCACCATTGCACCTTAAAAATTATATAAATATTCAATCACTATTGGAACCTAAAAATTATAAATACATCGTACCTCCCAGTATCTCATGGAAGGCTAGCTCATGTCGAATAAACATTTACCCTTCGCTCAACTGTAATTGTTTAAAATTGAGCCTAACTGTGTGGGCCTGGCTCGTTGGACGCCCCGCTAAATGTCTTGCTTGTTCGCTTTGTTTCAAATCTGCGATAACCCACTAAACGTTAGTAATGCTCTGTAAATGATGGGCTTTCAGGCTGATGTATGATGGCTGGTCTAGCTTAGAATTTAGATGTAAATAAGCTTTGTGTAAACACTAGATTATATTTGGACCTTTTAGTCAGGACTGACTAAATGTTTGAGTTAGGCTATATTATTAAGATATGTGTTTATTTTACATTTTTTTAAGATTTTATTTTTTTTTAATTTGGCCTCAGTGAGTTCATACTTTGCTTTATTGTAGATTTACATTATTTGTTTTGTATTTTAAAATAAGCTTTATTATTTAATGTAGTTAAATATTAGTAGGATCTTCTTGATTAATCACAGTCATTACTATAATTATGTAAAACGAAAATTTGTTTGTTTGTTTTATTGTATAATTAAAACAAAATATGGCTTTTGATACAGAATGTTCAAAATGGTCGGTAAAATGAGAAGGGAGCGACTTCACTATCAGGTATCCTTGGCCTACCTCATTATTACATGGGAACTTAGTGTCTTAATACTAGATACCCTCTACTTACCCTCTAAGGTGCGGGATACAGCGTGAAGCTGATTTAATTTAATTTTTAAACACCTAAATAAATAAACTATCTAGAAACACACATTGGTAAATAGATTAAATAAATTGGCCGCAGTAAATTAAAATGGTATGTCCGTTAATTTTAGGCTTTGAATTTTGCTAAAATAACCAGCGTTTGGGGTTCAGAGTAAATTAGGGCATCGAGGCCAGTTAACGTGAGTGGCATTTACCTGATTAATACAAAGGCTTTACTGGTTACCGAACTGTGTATGGGGTGGGCACATTGGAGTTGGTACATCATGTTTATTGGTGATATAGGGCATATTTTACTTGATTGTATTGAATTTTTGAGAAAAAATATCTTGTTAAAAATATTACCTTAAATTTGAACCATAAAGACAAAAGTAAACAGAGCCAAAGCGCGCCATTGAGTTTTGTTATTCACCACGCAATGTCTCCAGAATTCGGCGGAAAGTGGGGAACTGCTCTGCTGTGTGCGGGATTTAGCGTGAAGCTGATTTTTTATTTATCTTTATTTTTATTTATGCTACTAATAAGGAAAGTTTTTTATCTTTGGACATAAAAAATCTGTAAAGGACATAAAATAAAAATATTTTTTTCTTTATTAGAACAGTAATGTTCGTAAAATCAATTAAAGATTAGACTATTTTAACAGTCAAAAAAAGTCTATAAGATTTTTAATATCGATTATATAAAATACATATAACTAAAAAAAAATATAAATATTATATTATTGTTTTAAGATATATACCTATTAATTATTTATTTTGTAGAGGTTTCAACTATCTTTAAACAATCAATTTCGTCTCGCCTATGCTATGTCCTAATATCCGATAATTTTACTTTTGTTTTTCAGCTGCACATTTTGGAGAACCTATTATTAAGACACTTTTTGTCCGCTATCGCTGCCCAAAATAGAGATATTACGTGTGACATTGAATTGCTTAACTCAACGCCGCATTTTGATTCACCAGAACCAGAAAAATTTAAATAATATATTTGTGCGAGAGCAAATCAAACCCACAACTAACGATTTTACAGCCAGACGCTGTTCCACTGAGACACTTACAGATTTTATAGCTTTTCAAGTTTGTAAAAACACATACAATAAAGCTGAATAGAATTGTATTGTAAAATGACAACTCAGCAACCAGTCAACCGCTTCTCATTCTGTTCGCGTATTGTTCTTGCTTCATCGAATGTATCAATGGATTCTGTTTCAACTAGAACTTTGTTAACTTATATACAGTGAGAAGAAATATTTTGTTTTAATTTCTCAAACCCGTCCATTACACATAAGAAATAAAATAAAATATATCAGCTTCACGCTGTATCCCGTACACAGCAAGGTAGGCAGAGGGAACCTAGTGTTAATACACCCTGTTTCCCACTTTCTGCCGAATTCTGGAGGCATTGCGTGTCGAGTGGCAGAACTCAACGCCGCGCTTTGCCTCGACACCATAGCGAAGAAATGTAAATATAAATTTAAGTAAATATTTCATCTTCTCGAGTGGGGATTTAACCCACAACCAGTCGGTTGTACAGTCACACTTTGTGCCGCTGCGCCACGATTGGCCTCTACACATGAGAAGTTAAGTATAAATGTGTTTTTTTTTATTGAAATAACATTTTGCCCTTTCTTGTCCTATTATAACTTTTTGTCTGTTTTGTTTTGTTGAAATTGAAATTTACTTTGTTGATTTCGTAAGGTTACTGTGTAGTGTTTTTGTTTTATTTCTGTTTAGTTTGTATTTACTACAGTGTGTAAAGGATACGTTATGTTCTTAATACCATACTAACTGATGAAATTAAAAGAAAAATGTTACTAATTATTCATGAAATTTCTACAAAAATGTTAATATGTGAGTAATGCACATAGTAAATTGTTGCTTAAAAAATGTTATAAGACGCAGCTTGTCATCATAAGTCATGTAATTTTATTAAAAAAAAGAATAATATTAAATCAGCTTCATGCTGTATCCCGCACACAGCAGGGTGCGGGATACAGCAGGCAGAGGGAACCTTGTGTTAAGACACTCCGTTCCCCACTTTCCGCCGAATTCTGGATGCATTGCATGCTGAGTGGCGGAACTCAACGTCGCGCTTTTGCCTCGACACCAGAGCGAAGAAACGAAAATATAAATGTAAATAAATATTTCACTTCCTCGATTGGGGATCGAATCCACTACCAGTCGCTTCTACACTCACACTTTGTGCCTCTGCGCCACTACCGGCCTCAAACAAAAAAAAACAGCGTGAAGCTGATTTAATATTACGATATATTTCCAGGTTTACAACAAAAAACAATTACAAATCAAATCCTAAAACAAAACAACCATAAAAATTGCAAAATTGAACACCTACATACAGCACATTGCAAGCATTGGCGCGGACGGTTATAGCGAACATGCATCACTCGCCCCTAATTATTCACGGCCAGTCTAAATCAATCCGACCACACTCCCGTGCGTTCACAACTCATTTCTATAATAAAACAGATTAATCCACTATGCGACGCTATAACTTAGTATGTTAATTGTGCATGTGACTCTGTTATGACTACCATATTTCTGTCTGTTGCCTTTTTGTTTGTTTAGAAGCGAAGTAAATTGCTGCGACACGATTCGCTCGCCTTATTTAATGACATCGGTATTTACCTTGACCGAAGTAATTTAGTCTAGCAAATAGTCTTGTGTGACCGTAGGGTCACAATTTGCCCGGTGTTGGCCCTCGGCCTCGGGTGAACTTCGGTAACATTGTTATATCGTCCCCAGCGTCCCTGAAGGCACCGTCCCCTACATCTGCTATAAAATCTATATACAGAACTATACTGAACAATTCACTATCTGTTTTATAGATATTGCGCAATAAATTATTGTAAAACTATATAGTATTTTTTTTGTTTTGTAACAGTAGCTGCAACTCGACTTAAGCCATACAGATATCTCAAACGCAATTACAATTTTTTTATTCTTTAGAGACATTCCTAACCTTTAAAATAAATGCGTATATATAATATGTTTGGACACATTAATCTTTTTATATTATATTTTTGTACACTTTTTATGTAAGTTTGACCTCATGGTTCCCACGCTAACGTCTGTCGTAATAGAAGCTATCAATAGAAAGTAATATTGGCCAAGATTTCTCAATTTATCTGCAGGTGGCTTTTCCCAGCAAAACTGTTTTTCTACCGTCTTGCCTTAGAGCGATGGCCCCTGGGGAATGCAACGAGTCGTCTTAATAGACTTAGATCAGCAGACTGCGTCCCCTGAGGCGGGCTTGTCCCCCTTCACCCTACTAAGTCCGCCCAAATATTAGATTAGCTTCTTTTGTGGTGCGACTATTGTCTGCAGGAGACAGCCCTAAAATACCACAAGGTAGAATTTTTACTGCTTGTTTATTTATAAATAAAAATAAATCAGCTTCACGCTGTATCCCACATATAGCAGGGTAGGCAGAGGGAACCTAATGTTAAAATAATCTGTTTCCCACTTTCCACCGAATTTTTCGAGGCATTGCGTGTTGAATGGCAGAACTAAACGCCGGGCTTTTTTGCCTTGATACAAGAGCGAAGTGAGCGAATAACAATGTTAATAAATAATATTTCATTCCCTGGAGTGGAGATCGAACCCACAAGCATCGTGTTACAGTCAGACCCTGCGCCCCTGCGCCACGACTGCCAATGTGTTTATTTATATTTTTATTTAACCTTCAGTTTTATTGAAACTTTTCACGGTAGAGTTTACGATTCATAAACAAAATATTAACGTATCTCTGCAATATTAAATTGAGCAAAAGGGTGTAGGTCGATACAACTAGTTCAACTTTGACCTATTTCGTTTAATAGTATTTTTATTTACCTACAAACCTAACGACTGTCAGTACCGGCAACCGGTAATTGAAAGAGGTTATTTTTAAATGTTACAAGTGTAGATGTACTACAGAAATACTTTCTTTATTTAGAAATATTGACATTAAATGTTGTTTTGATCAGCTTCACGCTGTATTCCGCATATAGCAGGGTAGACAGAGGGAACCTAGTGTTAAAACATTTCGTTCCGCTGAGTTTTTCGACGCATTGCGTGTTGAGTGGCGGAGCTAAACGCCGAGCATTAGCCTTGGTGCCAAACAAAAAGAATAAAAACATTAATAGAGAAAAAATAATTTCCCGAGTGGGGATCGAACCCACAACCATTAATTACATTACAGTCACATCCTTGTGCCCCTACGTCACGACGACCATAATATTTTACATATAAATTACGATCTTAGGTATATTACGGTTTTTACGGTATGTTTAAAGTATGTTAGAACAACATCTCGGCTTAGAGTGTAAACCTACTAACAGCCTACTAAGCAAATCATCAAATTTTTACAATTTCGAAAATTGATTTGTATACACCACTATATAAAATAAAATAAAGGTCGATAAAGTATTTTTTTACACTTTAGAATAATATAAAAATGTACATAAGAAAAAATCAAACATTAACAAAAACAATTAAGCGTTTTTTAAATGTTTTTTTAATATTATTTTTTTTTAGCTTCACGCCGTATCCCGCTCACATCCGGGTAAGTAGAGGGAACCTAGTGTTAAGACACTCCGTTCCCCATGTTCTGCCAGATTCTGGAGGCATTGCGTGTTGAGTGGCAGAATTCAACGCCGCGCTTTGCCTCTACATCAGAGCGAAGAAATGGAAATATAAATTTAAGTAAATATTTCATCTCCTCGAGTGGGGATCGAACCCACGACCAGTCGGTTTTACAGTCATACTTTGTGCCGCTGCGCCACGACTGGCCTCATCAACTTTAACATTATAAAAATATATATTAGAATATATCTATATCTATGTAAAATATCCAAAATTATCACATAATATTCTAACTAACTTACATGTTTGTAGTGAATAGAAAAGCAAATAATCAAAACCGAGTTAATAAGTACATCAAAGAGCTGCTTGTAAATAAACATTAATAACTCACCCTTATACGTAATTACCAATATGCGAATTTCGTGTAATCATTACGAAATATTATTAGCACGTGACGTGACACAAGGTCGTCGTGACGCAGTGGCACAATCGTGTGACTGTAAACAGGATAGTCATGGGTTCGATTCTCACTCGGCGCTTTGAATTAATTTTTAATTATTTTTATTATTTCAGGCCATTGAAGGCGCAAGGGCACAAAATGAGACTGTAAAATCGACTGGTTGTGAGTTCGATTCCCGCTCGAGGAAATGAAATAGTTATTCACATTTTTATTTTTATTTTTTGGTTCTGGTGTGGTGTCGAGGCAAGGCGCGGCGTTGAGTTCCGCCACTCAACACTCGGCGAACTCGGTGGAAAGTCAGGAACGGAGAGTCTTAACACTAGGTTCCCTTTGCCAACACTGCTGTGTGCGGGATCCAGCGTGAATCGTTTTTTTTAATTTTTTCACTCTGGTAAGACAAAAACGTGGCGGCTACACACATTGCCTGTAAAAATTCAGAAAAGTGATGAACAGAGTGCGTCAACAATAGGTTCCCACTGCCTACCCTGCTACATGCGAGATACAGAGTGAAACCGAAAAAAAACTTACCCTTATACGTAATTACCAATATGCGTATTTCGTGTAACCATTTCGACATATTAGCACGTGCCCCTGACATAAATATTCCCATTATTACTTACTCGGAATCAGCCCTAACGTTTGTGTGCAACGATTTTTTATCACAATCCCGTTGTGCATTTAGGTATTAAAGGGGATTTAGGGCGTAGCGTATCGCTGTGTAGGGAGACTGACAGAGGCCCTACTGTTTCCTATTATTTCCTATAATGTGGGTGAAATTTAGCCAGTGCTGACTTCAAATCTTTTCGCTTTTATTACAAACGCTTTTATTTATAGCCACGTGGGGTCGTTATGTCGGATTTGGCTAACAAATATACGGTATTTGTTAAGAATAGGACGCGCCTGTCAATGATTCAAACGATGGATTTATCGATGAAATACACCAAATTTATGTGATGAAATGATGATTTTATACATCATTATGTCATTTATGTGGTAACGGGTCGTTATACAGTGTGCTATTAAATCATTAAATGGTTTTATTATTTTTTCAGATTTCTATAGACTATGGTTTATAAGCGTTTATTAGGTTTGAATAAGTCGTAAGTATGGAAAGGGCATGTCTTGTAGAAATTAACAAATTCTAATTTCGTAACAAATTGTATGACAATATACAAAAAAAATACATGTATATTTATTTTAGAAAACGTATTAAATTTTTCACGTAGTGGGAATCGAACCCGCGCCTCCGGGAAACAGACCAGGCGCTCTGACCACTAGGCCATACGTTCTCGTTTTTGAGAACGTATGGCTTAGTGGTCAGAGCGCCTACGCCGCTATGTCAAATTTTTATACTTTTTCTAAAATAAATATTTTTTCCTTCCTAAGTGTGGATGAACACTTTAAAAATGTAAAAAATACAGGTATTTATATTAATATGTAAACTTTTATAGTGCTTAAAATGTTATATATGAGCAAAAAGAAGATTATTAAATTACAATGTCTTCAAATTCAAAAATATAGCAGCGTATACTGCTAAGTATATACAATAGATTATAGCTTCCATATTATGCACTGAATTAATTATTAATTAATGATGAATGAATGAATTGAATTAAAAATTATGGAATATATTTGTTCTGTAAAATATTCAAATATGTATATTATAAATACCATATTATAAATCCAGTGCCGCTTATTTGATGCATCACAGAATTTCGCTTGAAATAAATATTTACCTAATATTGCTCTAGTGTCGAGGCAAGGCGCGGCGTTGAGTTCTGCCACTCAACACGCAATATCTCTAAAACTCGGCGGAAGTGGGAAACGGAGTGTCTTAACACTATGTTCCCTGCGGGATATAACGTCAAGCAGATTTTGTTCTCGATTTTATAAATAAATAATTGATACTAATAAAAAAATAACAAAAAAATAGTAAATAATTGATACTAATAAAAAAAATAATTAAAAAATATTTAACTCATATTTATATAAACAAAATAATACCAACATTACAAAACTATTTACAAAGCGAAGTAATCGCTAAGTGTTTCTATTTTCAGCTCCAAAAGAATAGTCGAGTGAAGAAACTGGCATATCGCAGGAAACAGGTAGGAGCCGACTGTACGGGTGATTAATGGTGCCTACGATAACAAATGTCCTAAGAAAGGGACAGTTACGGCCTCTATTAGGCCTAGAGCATACGGTGGTCGAAAAACTATTATTATTTAGTATTTAAAAATCAGCTTCACGCTGTATCCCGCACACAGCAGGGTAGGCAGAGGGAGCCTAGTTCCCCATTTTCTGCCGAATTCTGGAGGCATTGCGTGTAAGTAATAAATTATAATAAGTAACAAATTTATCAATTATTTATAATTATAAACCTAATAAATAATAAATTTATCAATGCGTTCAAACATTTGCGAAACGGACACATATAGAACTTAGAGACGGATGATTTTGTCCTACTTTCATATATGATTGGATTTGCTTTCATTTAAAGAAATAATTATCTATGTTTATATTCTTAATTCGTAATATTTAAGTGAATTATGGATGACGGGTTCAAAAAATACTATTATTTTAAAAAATTAATTAACATAAAAACCTAATTTTAAATGAAATATTTTTTACTTCATACTAAGATGGCATAGTGGTATTATTATTTTCTCCTAAATTTCAATTATTTTTTACATATTAAAATAGGGTGGTGCCAATATTTTGTAATGATAGAAGTTATACCAGCTTCACGCTGTATGCCGAACACAGCAGGGTAGACAGAGGGAACAAAGTGTTAAGACACTCCGTTCCCTACTTTCTGCCGAATTCTGGAGGCATTGCGTGCTGAGTGGCGGAACTCAACGCCGCCGTTACAAAGCATAAATTCTCCTATACTTTTTTACCAACTTTTACTTAGTATATGTATTTTAAAAAAATCATTATATTGATTAAAATTTAGGTATTTATCGCTTTTAAAAATGGAGAAAGAGTGATTTGTCACTTTCTTCTCTCTGTCGATCTTAAAAAATATAAAAAAATACCTAAAATAAGTGCGTGTATGACCGAGCCTTTATTACTTTAAACAACTATGATCTACTATTGTTTCGCTTTATTGCTATTGTTGTCGCGTTGTGTGTTGAAATTCACCTTTGACTTAATATGAAAAATATTATTCATTTATGTTGTTTCTATAGTAATAAATATCTTAAAAAAATTAAAATTAAATTAGTTTCACGCTGTATCCCGCACACAGCAGGGTAGGCAGAGGGAACCTAGTGTTAAGACACTCCGTTCCCCACTTTCTGCCGAATTATGGAGGCATTGCGTGTTGAGTGGCAGAACTCAACGCCGCGCTTAACCTCGACACCAGAGCGAAGAAATGGAAATATAAATTTAAGTAAATATTTCATCTCCTCGAGTGGGGATCGAACCCACAACCAGTCGGTTTTGCAGTCACACCTCGTGCCGCTGCGCCACGACCGGCCTCTAATCATATAAATCAGTAGTTCCCAACCAGTGGTCCGCGGACCACCAGTGATCCGCAGAAGCCTAAATATGGTCCGCGAACGATTTTAATTTTATGACTGGGGATGGTGAGGCGAAGTTTTTGTTTAGTTATCACAGTTAATTTTTATTATACCTACATGGATAGTGGTCCGTGCTACCAAGAATGATATAAAAGTGGTCCTTGATCAAGAAAAGGTTGGGAACCCCTGATATAAATAAATATAATTTTATCATTATTTTAACAGTTATTTAAACATGAATATATGAATACTTTTCTTGGTTCAATTTTACTATATTTTATTAAGATTTAGCCTAAGTTGGCTGGATAAATTTATTCATATACATTATAAATGGAGCGACCGGTATTTGACCTTTCAAATTCATATTTTATAATTTCTATGTAATCCTGTAGTTGAATATTAGGGTTATATTGTTGAGTAGTCTGATAAATATTTTTAAACTGCACAAAAATTGCAGGAGCAAAATTGTATGACTGTAACGCAACGATTGTGGACTCCCGATAGGGGAAATGAAATAGTCTTTATTAATATTTTCATTTCTTCGGTGTGGTACCAAGGTAAAAGCGTGGCATTGAGTTCCGCCACTACACACTCAATACCTTAAAAAAATTACAGAAAATGGGGAACCACTCGTTCCCTTAAACACTAGGTTTCCTCAACTTACCCTGCAATATGTGGGATACACTGTGAGACTGGAATAAAACCAATACCGATCAGGTCATTGGATTTTTTCAAATAAAATTAACAGACTATTACTTGTGCAGGTACTATAATGTTATTTATGTTAGATTGACCAACTTGACTATTTCTTAGCTTCTAGCTACGGAATATAGAAAAAAAAAATCTACAAATAAGTCAACTTAAATTGGAATGAGGTTAAAAATCACAATGAAATCATACAATATCATCTTATTATTCATACACAAAACTACACAAAACAATTAAAAACCAAATATAAAACATAAAAGTCAAACATTAAATTTATATTTATTTGTTTATAATACTTTTATATAAAATTCCTAAAATCCATTTAAAATATAATTTACGAGGACGCTTCAACGACCAAGCTAATTGAAAATCACATATCATAAAATGGAGTCCTTAGACAACAAAACCGACGTCTTCCATAGCTGGCCTTCTAAATATTTACGATTTCGAATCCACTCTACTGTGGTAACTCTATATATAATGCACGGAACGGGCCATTACATCTCAAAATTACTACTCAGTTGAATAGTAGCGGTAAGTCCCGTTTAAATGTGAATATACATCATAATGTTAAATATAACCTCTATTTGTTTTTTTTTTAGGCCAGTCGTGGCGCAAGGGATGTGACAGGAAACACGACAGGTTGTGGATTCGATTCCCACTCGAGGAAATTAAATATTTAATATCTTCATTTCTTGAAGATTTTTGAGGCCAATCGTAGCGCAGCGGCACAAAGTGTGACTGTATAACCGACTGGTTGTGGGTTCGATCCCCACTTGAGGAGATCACATATTTGCTCTGGGGTCGAGGCAAAGCGCGGCATGGAGTTCTGCCACTCAGCACGCAATGCCTCCAGAATTCGACAGAAAGTGGGGAGCGGAGTGTCTTAACACTAAGTTACATCTGCCTACCTCGCTGTATGCGGGATACAGCGTGAAGCTGATAAAAAAAATATATATTATTTTCCCATATACATAAAATGAAAGAAAAATACGTGGTCATTGGGCTCCAATCAGTTTGCAATTTTAAATTTATATTAAAATTCAATTTAAAAGTGGTTTGTGGGATTAATGGTTTGAAATAATTATAGCCGTTTATTATTATTGGCGATTCTTTTTTGTGTTTGTATGGATTTTATACTATATATTTACATTAAGACAATCCGTTCTCCACTTTCCGAGTTCTGGATGCATTGCGTTTTGAGTGGCGGAACTCAACGCCCCGCTTTGCCTTGACACCAGAGCGAATAAATGAAAATAAATATTTCATTTCCTCGAGTGGGGATCGAACCCACAACCAGTCAATTTTGCAGTCACACTTTGTGTGCCACGAGTGGCGTCTATTATAATATAGTAAAACAATATTTTATGTAATATTTAAATAGCAAATCTATTTAAAAAAAAACTACTAATTTTATAACACTTTGGATGTTGTTTTTACGCGCTGTGAATGACTACTAGCATCTGTGGTAGATTTATTTCGATTTCCTTTACACTTGGAACTTCCTTCACATAAGCTATAAATTTTGGTGATAAAATGATTTTTAACTGTCTTGCTTTTTTAAGAACAATATCCTGGTATACAACGTGGAAGGCGTATGTCGGTGCTTAAAATTATTTTTGAATAAAATGAATAAATGAAAGAATTTTAGTCTAATATTTCACGGTAATATAAGAAGCTCGTTATACGCACATTTTTATTCTTTATAATTGTCATTAAAGTAATGACTGTAAATAATATAAGGTTTTGTTCGAAAAAGATGCTATATCGAACTATCGATAGTCAATAATAATTGTGACCAAAATTCCTATTGGATAAGGCCAGTCGTGGCACAGAGGTACAAACGGGTGACTGTAATCGTCACAGGTTGTGAATTCGATCCCCTCTCGAGAAATTGAAATGTTTAATATTTTCATTTCTTTGCTATGGTGTTGACGCAAAGTTTCGGCGTTGAGTTCCGCCATTCAATATACAATGCTTCCAGAACTCGGTAGATATCGGAAAGCGGAGTGTCTGGACACTAGGCTTCCTCTGCCTACTCTGCTGCATGCGGTATACAGAGTGACCCTGAAAAAAATAACTATTGGATATGTAAATCATCTTTAAACATCACCCTCAAATGTGACCCATATCCAAAAAATCTTAAACTTATTTATTAAAAAAAAAAATTAAAATAAATACAAAAAAAAAAAACAAACTAAACATCACCAACTATAAGATACGAGTCAAAACTTCTATGCACAATTAAACCTACTATTATTTTTAATATTTACATGTAGGTTGGTTGGTACTTTCCGATGACATCTCGGCCCCATGTGCATGGAACATGTGGTATCAATTAAATTCTTTTACTGAGAGCGTAATAAAGATAGCGTTGAATAATGATCCATGGAGAATATTTTACGAATGACTGCCACTTGGACAAGGGACTTTGTAATTTTTAAAAATAAACGAGATATTTTTAAAAATTACAAAGTTTTGTTCTGTTTTGTTTTGTTTTGTTTCGTTTTGTTTTGTTTCGTTTTATTTTGTTTCGTTCTTCAGCTGCGATTGACGTACAATTTGTCTGAGACAACAATGTGTTGGGTAACAAATGTTGGTGGATTTGTTTTTGAATATTTCTTAAACTGTTTTGTAATAAAATAAATAAAATAAAAATAAATGAGCTTCACGCTGTATCCCGCACACAGCAGGGTAGGCAGAGGGAACCTAGTGTTAAGACACTCCGTTTCCACTTTCTGCCGAATTCTGGAGGCATTGCGTGTTGAGTAGCAGAACTCAACGCCGCGCTTAACCTCGACACCAGAGCGAAGAAATGGAAATATAAATTTAAGTAAATATTTCATCTCCTCGAGTGGGGATCGAACCCACAACCAGTCGGTTTTACAGTCACACCTCGTGCCGCTGCGCCACGACTGACCTCAACACCGAGTTTTTTTGCCTTAGTGCCAAAGAAAAAATAATAAAAAATGATTCATACCGCCGTGTGGGGATCTAACCTACAACAGTCGCGTTACACACAGGCTTGTGCCCCTGAGCCACGACGGTTTCTTATGTACTTAATTATGTAGTAAATAAATCCCAATTAACCTACATTCAGTAGGTATACAGATGCTCTTTTTTTGTAGAATCCATATATGAGAACACTCCATATATGATTTGCTCCATATGTGAATTTAAAAATCATGATGATTTGTCATTTTGTATCTCATTTGTTTAAAGTAGATTTGCAAAAGGTCATTAATTATGTATTTTTTTATTTTGTCTACGTTTATGTTGTGACAGATCTATTTATTGTTCATGACGCAATATTAAATTAATTGTAAAAATATTTTTTTTATACATTCTAAGTAAAATTCAAAATTGTATCCTATGTTTAATCTTAATGTATATTTAGAATGTATGTTTAGAAGGCATACTGACGTTCGTTCGTTCGTGAAAAATACCTGTATTATTTATTACTTTAGACAAAATATACAATTTCTATTTTCCGTTCTCAAAAAACTCAAACAATTTTTTTCTGTCTGTTCTGTCAGTTTCAGTTCTGTTCTGTCATAGTAGGTAAAGTAAAAATAATTCAAGTAGGGATCGTACCAACATCTATCACGTTTAAATTTGAGATGATGACCCCACCCACAGGACCAAGATGGCCTTCTTATCTCAAAAGGAAAAAACGGAACTCTTATAAGATTTGTTGTCCTTCTGCCAAGATCATTTATTTGAAATTAATGTCAGATATCCAGGTCTCACTCAACGAATCAAAAGATACGAGCATATATGCATCGGTTTTGCTCCATTTTGTATGATATTTGAATTATTACAGCTTACTTCCCATTGACCTACACCCTCGAAATTGATACAAAACTTTTAGAGCGCGAGTCCGTCTCGCACTTTTCTGGTTTTTGTTCTTTAAATTATTACTATATGCAATATTAACGAGGCCAGTCGTGGCGACGGGGTCACAAGGTGTGACTGTAAACGCGACTGGTTGTGGGTTTGATCCCCACTCGAGGACATTAAATATTTATTTATCTTAATATTTCAATTTATTTGTTCTTGTGTTGAGGCAAAGTGTCTTAACACTAGGTTCCCTCTGTCTACCTTGATGTGTGCGTTGATTTTATTTAATTTTTAACTATATACTTCACCAATACGCAATCGTTCTTGTCACGAAAAGAAAAAAACACCTATTTTCAATTTAATTCAATAACACATTCAATTAATATAACATATATAAAAAACATACAGCACAAACGACCACCTTTACGCCTTACATAAATAGTTTTTATTCGTCAATTAAATCTAAGAAGCAAACTAGGACTTTACTACTAACAAGAGTTACGGCGGTGCTCATTTTGTGCGCAGCTCGACGGGTTCAATTAAAATTGTAATTAATTGCTCAGCGTTGAACACTGACAGCTTCAACGTGAACATCATTTACTTTTATATTTATGCGAATCCATTCGACAGTTGAGGAACGATACTCATCATTTCTTATAAGTCGGTTACATTATTTGCTATGCGGCTTTTAAGATCTCGACGTCGAGGTTTGCTGAGGCTCTTGTGAAAATGTGTCAATCTGTTTTAATGTATGGGTTCTGTGATATTGGTGTGTAATACGAAGGTGGTATCTGTCTGCTATATGGCTTTTGTTTAACATAAATATATATATATATAAAATTCTTTATGTTAATTTATTTAATATTAATATATTTTTTTTAATTTATAAAAAAATACAATAATATTTTTTGTTAACACCGGGTTCCAAGGGTCCCTCTGTCTATCCTGCTATTGCGTGATATAATGAGAAGCTAAACTTTTTTTTTTGTTAATCAATATAATGTCTTTAGTCATTGAAAATTTATCTACGAAGCATAAAAAAAATCTAAATATATAAAAATTAAACGTGTGTTTATTCCTATATTAACAGTACATGTATTGAAAAAGATATGACAAAAATATTGAAGTAGAACATACTTCGATACTAAGACTTAAAGTAGGCGAGCTATACTTTTAACAATATGGAATATTATTTATGCAATTTTTTGTCATATACAATACGGGTTCTTATACATTTTTAATTAGTAACAAAAATAGTACCGCACCTTATTAATAATATAAATTAATTATTTCTTACGAATCCAATGTCATACCTATCAATGTTTTAATATAATTGGTTTATGTTACAAGACTTTAAAAACTCATAAAAAAAACTTCAAACATCACCTTTACGGTAAAGGTTTTAATATTTTTTTTACTTCATGCTATATTCCGTACATTTCAGGGTAGGCAGGGGGAACCTGGGAACCTAGTGTTGAGACACTCCGTTCCCCATTCAGACATTTCAATAACCCACTTCCCGGAGGTTCTGGAGGCATTGCTAGTTTAATGGTGAAACTCAACGCCACCCTTTTTTGCTAGGTTACCAGAGCCAAAAAAATACAAATATTTCGTTCCCTTGGGTGAGATCGAACCCACTACCGTCGCGTTTAATGTCGCACTTTTCGGCCTCAAGATTTCAATCTTAGAACACCATAATCCAAACAAATTCTGCCTTGTATTGTTTATTTTTTTTACCAAAACAGTATTTACGCAGTAGCGTTCTCCAAAAACCGGGCCATCATCGACGGACGTTCCATCAATTTTACTCACTAAATCGTTCAATCCTGTATAAAATTCATAGGATGTAGGTCTGATTAGAATGATAAATAAGAGAGAGGCTCGCCCGAATATTTTCATTTAATACGTGACTTGTGTCGTGAGAGGGACGATGCGAGTATCGCGATGGATAGAGGACTTCAACTCTTATCTGTCATTTTTATCCCATTCTAAATATGCAAAATGTAAATTGAGCACATTTTTGTTAAGTGAGTTGTTAGGTCATGTGAAAGCTTATTATTTTTTTGTATGAGCGGAGAGAACTTAGTGTTAAAACACTCTGTTCTCAAAACTCGTTCAAATTATCGAAATATTGCGTGTTGATTGGCGTAGCACAACGCCGCGCTTTATTTTCCACATTGGGGAATTACTAATATTGCCATTCTTTCGTGTAATTTGACTATCAGGTTAAAAATTCCGTCCTCTTACGATATCTTGATGAAATTTTTCTATTCTGTAATTTTTCTATTAAGTGATAATCATTTGAGTCGATCTCTGTACTACACTGATCGGTCGTGGCGCAGGTGCACAAGTTATGGGTTCGATTCCCACTTGAGAGAATTAAATATTTAATATTTTAATTTCTTCGATCTGGTATCGAGGCAAAGCACGGCGTTAAATTCCACTGTTCAACACGCAATGCGCTATCTAGAATTCTGCGAAAGTGGGGAGGTTCCCTCTGCCTACTACCCTAATATGCGGGGTGTAACGTGTAGTTGAAAAAAAAGTATATAAAATCTGCAATCATATTGACAATTGAAAATGTTATTAAATTTAAATGACTTTTTCTCGCAAAGAAAAACATGGCAAACAGCGTTTAAAACTTAATTATATCAAGAAAAAGAGGTCGTGAGAAGCCAGTAGGGATTGTTAGGTTTGATAAAGCTTCCCGCCGTGCTACTTACAAATTCTTTTCATCTATTAAACGTTCTTTAGTATTACTGTATATGTTACTCGTATTTTTTTTTAGCTTCACGCTGTATCCCGCACAGCAGAGGAAACAGAGGGAGGGAGAGAAGGAGGGAGGAGAATTCTGGAGGCATTGAATGTTGATTGGCGGAACTCAAGATAACTATCTGTATATACCCTTCTTTGGCTCGATATCAGAAGTAAGAAATGAAAATATTAAATATTTTATTTCCTCGAGTGGCCTCGAACTCACAGCCTGTCGCATTTACATGCTTGTGCTCCTGCGCCACGACTGGGTATTAATTTAAATAAAAATAATTATTTTGCGTCATATTGTTTTTTCTTCTAAAAGGATAATAGAACTTTCAATTCTGACTTATGGTAAAAAGACAGATATGTGTGCTTTGCGGTTTATTCCATACAGCAGGGTAAGCAAAAGGAACCTAACGTTAAGACACCCCATTTTCTGACAAATTCCTTTATTAAATGACGAACCTCTCCGCGTCGCGATTCATTTGTTAGAGTAGGAAAATAAATAAATATAAATCAAACACGATCGTGCCCCCAGTGGGAATCGAATCCACAAACAAAAAAAAAAACAAAAAAGTCACGCTACAGCCCAGTTATTCCACTGTGCCACGACAACCTCCACTTATTTTATCAAATTTCTTATATTCCACTCATTTTACCCTTACTAATTTAATATTACAGTGTAACTAACTAATTATTGTTATTTTCACAAGCGGTTTTGTCACGCAACTGTTGGCTTAGTGCCTCGTTACACCGGATACGCCGACTAACATCCGCTTCCGCAACAAAGACAGTGCACGTCTACGGTTTATTGTATGGGTCTTGCAAAAAATTATATGTGTGTTGCTTTATTTGTATGAGTTATTAACTGGTATTTGCTGTTGTTGGCAACATTATAATGGAAAAAGGCCCAGATTGATGTTACTTTTTTTTATGTTGTAAATTATTAATAATATTTTCTTCTTGTGTCTGTATTGTTTTTGCCAGTCGTCGTGGGGTATAATCGTGGGTAAGCGTGACAGGTTGTGGGTTCGATTCCCGTTCGAACTATTTTATCAGTTTTACGTTGTATCCCGCACACAGCAGTGTAGGCAGAGGAAATCTAATGTTAAGATACTCCGTTTCCCAACTTCCGCCGAATTCTATCGGATATATTTAAGTAGTGGAATATATATATATTGGAGATATTAAGGTGGTGGAAGTCAACGCCGCAATTTACCTCAACACCGGATCGAAGAAATAGAAATATCTTCTATAAATTGCATTTTTTCGAGTGGGGTTCGAACCTACCAGTCGCGTTTACAGTCACACTTCGTGCCCCTGCGCCACGACTGGTCTGGACAACCTAAAGTAGTAAATATTATATATATATTACACATATACATATAAAAATCTTAATACATTATTTTCTTTTATACTGTAAAAACAAAGAGCCAAGTCAAGTAATTGACGCTACCCAATTCATTTCGAGATCCATCCCACTCATCGATTGGTCACACTTTTTACATATAGAAATTAAACCGTAAACTGCGAGGGTTAAACACGGTATTTTTCTTCGAGCTCTGATAATCACTCAACGTCACTCTATAATGAGGACGACGGTGCCCTAGAAAAGCATAAATCAAATGAAATTATTCACTGCTGCCGCCCATTCGATGCATTTCGTCGAATATAAAGTGCGTCTTTAGTCATCTTTCTTTCAACACAACCAGGGAAACGTACGACAAATCGCTTATTTTGTGAATGGAGATATATTTCTTGTTTTTGTTTTGATAAAAACAAGGATCTCCGTATGATAAAAGAGGCGATCGTGGTGTAGGGGCACAAGGGTGTGACTAACGCGACGGTTGTGGGTTCGAAACCCATTATCTAGGGTATCAATTATTAATATTTTCCTTTCTTCGCTCTGGCACCAAAACAAAAGCCCGGCATAGAGTTCCGCCACTCAACACGCAATGCCTCAAAAAATTCGGCTGAAAGCGGGGAACGGAGTGTCTTAATACAAGGTTCCATCTGCCTACCCTGCCGTATGCGTGTTTTTCTTGAATTTTGATCAAGCAAAAAAAAAATTTACATGAGAATACTGATGTTAGGATTTGACATCGACGCTATAAGTCAGCTAGTAAAGATTGCATCTAAACCATAACACACTAAACGACGTGGGATACATTGTTGCGTTGGTGTCATAATAAAGTTTATTTTAGGGACGCATAAAAACTTTTTGCAAATAAGAGACCACAGGGATTCGACGAATAAAACAATAAAAACAAATGGCCGCATCAGTTTCAAGAATAAGCATAAAACGTAAGTAATTAGGTGTCAAATAACAGTGGCCATAAAACAAGGTTCCCAAATGAATTGAATAAAAAATCTCATAAAAACAGTTGCACTCTACAATGTGGGGGTGACCTTTAATTTTATTATAGTAAGCTCCAATAGAAATGGCTGTTTAAAATCCACTGCAGCTTAAATTCTACCTGTATCTTAATTGTTATCGAATCGGTGGAAGGTCAACGAATAAATGTTCTTTAAAACTGAGAGTGTCCATTTTTTTGTATTCAACACTTTTTGTATCGTTATTTGATACTTTGATATTCTGTTTGTAAGAATATTCCAAGAACATTTAAGGATGTGTTGGACAAAATTATTATATTGGTATAATGATATAAATTATACAGGTTTTTTTTCTTTATTAGATTAAAATTGGAAATATCTTATGTAATAAAAAATGTAATTTTTATCAATATAACTTCAGTCGTGGCGCATGGGCACAAACGTGTGACTGTAAGCGCGATAGGTTGTGGGTTCGATCCCCGCTTGAGGAAATAAAATATTCAATATTTTAATTGTCTTGCTCTGGTTACGAGGTTTCCTCGTAGCGGCGTTGAGCACCGCCACTTAACAAGCAATACACCAGAATTCAGCAGAAAGTGGACAACGGAAGTTCTTAGATCTTAATGGGAACTGAGTGTCTTAACACTAAATTCCCGCTACCTATCCTGTAATGCTATTAAAATCCCTACAAATATAATTATATTTTTCTTAATAATACCATCTAAATACGTAAATTTAACAAAATATTGTAAGTTAAAAAAAACACATTTCTAGCATTAATAAAACTAGCCATTTAGAGCTTTTAGCGGTTTGACTGATCTCTTACAATGTGGAAACGGTTTCACGCAGCATTTATCTTGTATTCACGTTTTTCTATGGCCAGGTTACTCCCGTATCGAAGTTGGGACCAACCATGTTCGTGAATTGCCTGTCGTGTAGAGCAGCTCGGGGGATGCGGTTGTCACCGAACGGGAAGCACTTCTAACTTTATTACAGTAGTTGTGAATGTATTCCAAGTTGTGTAACTTTTATTATAATATTGTGTCAATTGTTATATTATAAATAGATTTTTATTAATAGTTTAGTTAGTTTAGTTTTAATATTCAACGTAAAAGTATATATAAGTGTATTATTCTTTTTTTTCACGCTGTATCCTGCGCACAGAAGGGAAGGCAGAGGGAACCTAGTGCTAAGAAACTTCATTCCCCATTTTCTGCTGAATTTTTCGAGGCAATTTGAGTGAACTTCTTCATTCTCACCGTGGTTAGTATTTGTCACTCTCGCTAGTGTTTGTCACTCTGCGTATCTCTTCATTGCGGATTCGATCAGATAAGCTGACTCCGCATATCCTACTAAGAGATCGCATCTCCCAGCATTCATTTTTCTTTCATTCTTCTTCTGTAATACCCACGTTTCGCTGTCGTATAACAACGTCGATACCAACACTGCATGGTGCAAACAAAGGTGCAGCTCTCATCAATGCATCTAAGGCACCGTTAACCTTGTAACCGGCAGCAGTAGCCCTTTTAACATCCATCTCGTATTTTCCATCTCTACTTAACATACTTTTAAAATATGAAAATTTTTAATCAAAATAAATTAAAAATCAACTTTACGCTGTATCCCGCACAGGGACTGTACTGTGAACGTAATGTTAAGACACTCCGTTCCCCACTTTAGGCTGACTTCTGAAGGCATTACGTGTTCATTGGCGGAACTCAACTCCGCGCGTTGCCTTGACACCAAAGCGAAGAAATGAAAATATAAATGTTAGTAAATATTTCATTTCCTCGAATTGGGATCGAACCCACGATCAGTCTGTTCACAGGCACACTTTGTGCCAATGCGGGACGGATGGTCTCAATGAAAATATTAATAAATAATAATTTATTACCTCGAATGGGGATTGACTTCACAAATGTCGCACTCTTGTACCGCTGCGCCACGACGGCCTCTTTATGATACATGTTACTACATCGTACACTGTGACTTGAATATTTCTTTTACACAAGAAACTTATTTATTTGTTGTTGTTCATAAGGAAAGGAACATTAAAAGTTTTTTCACATTTAAGTATCCTTCTCAGTTAAATCGAGAATAGCAAATAACCTACAAGTACAATAGAATATGCAAAAAATCGATATGACTGAAAAATGAATAAAAATAAGATGGTAAACTATCGTAATACTAACAGTAAGTGCCTCAAAAATATAAAAAAAAAAACAAACAATATACTTTGTATTCGAATTCCATTGGGCAGCATAAGACGAGGTCACGGAACGTAGCCGCCCGCGGGCACGTCCAATAACCGTTATTACCCGGCTCCTGAGATGAACCACATCTACAATTGATTTTTATCGTGACATCATTATTACTAAACGCGATAAAAAAACTTCGGTTAGTTTACTTACAGCTCTCTATAATTATCCAAGTTTATCTCCTTTAGATATCCATTAAAGATTCAAGTATTAGTTAAAGCTATTAAAAATATGATAAACTTAATTGAATTTAAATCAGCTTCACGCTGTATCCCACCCACTGCAGGGTAGGCAGAGGGAACCTAGTGTAAGACACTACGTTCCCCACTTTCTGTCGAATTCTGGAGGCATTGCGTGTTGAGTGGCAGAACTCAACGCCGCGCTTGTCCTCGACACCAGAGCGAAGAAATGGAAATATAAATTTAAGTAAATATTTCATCTCCTCGAGTGGGGATCGAACCCACAACCAGTCGGTTTTACAGTCACACTTAGTGCCGCTGCGCCACGACTGGCCTCGTTAAGAATATAAATGTTAGAGTAAAAATTGTTGTAAAATATAAAATTCGTCCAATAAATCCAGATGAACTGTCGAAAGAATAATCAGATTGTTCCGATCGGTTGAGACGTAGCAGACGTTCTCAAGAAATTTACGACCCAACTTTTGCACGTTACTCTTCTTATCATTCACTTGGTAATGCCGAATGATCTCGGTCGGTTTGAGCGTTGTCAAAACGCAAGATTCTTGTTTTGAGTGGGTATAATATTTTTCTTTTGAATATCGATTAATAGATAAATAAAAATAAATGTTTCACGCTGTATCCCGCATATAGAATTTTCCCCATTCAATTCCCCACTTCCCATCGAATTTTTTAGAGGCATTGGACGCTGAGTGGCGAAACTCAACGCCGGGCTTTTGCTTCAGTGCCAGAGCGAAGAAATGCTAATATTAATAAATTCAAACCCACAACCGTCGCGTTACAGCCACACCCTTGTGCCCCTGCACCACAACAGCAAGTAAAAGAAAGAGAGAGATAAAGTAATAAATACACAATCAATTAACGCTAATATGTATCCATGGATTATCTGATAAGATAGATACAAGTTGCAATCTTTTACCGGTATGATGCTAGTATAGAGTTGTGCGGGATCGTCGTGGGTGGCGTGCTCTCTGCCTTATCGACAATCATCCATAATGACAGCTGTTGGGTAATGGGCCCACGACTAACGTAAACAGGTACTTTTATGATAATTAGTTCCAATATTTACTTGAAAGGTTTTATATGCCATATTATATGCCGCCCTTTCATCTTACCTCTTGTTTATTAGTGCAGCTCCCGCTACAAGTCCGGTTCGAGTCTAATTAGGTTCCGAATAGCTTTTAAGGTCGCGATTAAAGTTAATAGTAGTTATATTCTACTTAATTGAGAATATGTCAAATTGATTATTTTAATTAATAGATTATTTTTAAATATGGTACGGTATTTTGATTTTTAAAGCGATTCTTTTGCGCTTTATTTACTTAAACTAAAGTAAAAAAATGTTTTTAAGATTTTTTCTTTAGACATTTTAACAGTTACAACTGCGTAACATGAACGTTATCTTAACAAATATCAAGAAATATATCTATATTTATCAGAAACTTCTAATTCTAACGCATATTTGCACGATACAGTTGATAGAATAATGAAAATAAAAAGTACTAAAGCAATATCAATTTACGTGATGGCTTCTGAAAATGACTATAGAACATGGCGTCATCCCATCATTAGAGGTAATTGAGGTAATTTTTCACACATTTTTTCAAGCGAGACCGTATACACTTAGAGAATAATAATTCATTTTCTTACCAATGTAGAAAAAAATGATTGATGCTGTTGTATCTATATATAAATATATATACCAATAAGTTTTTACCGAAATAACAAAATGATTTTTGATGTTTAATCATTAAAAGCGAGTGCGTTGGTGGGCTAACGACTAGTCGATAGATTTTTTCACGATAAAAATATAATTGATTGCCTCTAGTACTTATAAAATACTATAATTATTGCGTTCACCAACTTTGTAGAGATAGTTTGATCCGTTGGGAACTTTGCATTTACTTTGAGATTGTTCTGGAAGTTAATCGTGACTGGCTCTCTTGTTTGTTTCTTTAAAATTCACTGCAGATATTGACCTAGTGTAATTATAAACTTGTAAAGTTCAACTTGCGATTTACTAAAGTTACTAGCGACCGGTTTGTGGCTTCGCCCGCTTGAATTATATAATTGTTAATTTAATAATCTGCATTACTTTCAGCTTCACGCGGTATCCCGCACACAGCAGAGTAGGCAGAGGGAACCTGATGTTAAGACAGTCCGTTCCACACTTTCCGCCGAAATTTGGAGGCATTGCGTGTTGAGTCGCGGCCCTCAATGCCTTTCTCAAGCAGCAGCGAAGAAATGGCAATATTGATTTAAATAAATACTTCATTTCCTCGAGTGGGGATCGATCCTACAACCGTTGCGTTACCCACCTTTGTACCCCTGGGCCCCGACGGCCTCATTGCATTACTTTCGTTTTCTAATATTATTATCATTGTAATCACAATTTCTAAACCTACAATGAAAAGTAAAATTTCAACTTATTCAACAAAATAATTATTTATAGCACTTTTGCCGAAGAACGTTCTATAAAGTGCTATATTTTTTATTTATAAACCGATTGAAATAAAACAAACACAAATATAGACAAACAACAAACGCATAGACAAACAGACAAATATTTCATAACAAATTACCCTATATATCTTCCATGTATAGACACGATCCGTTACAATTTTATTATAAGTATAGATAAGTTACTATTTGAATATTATTTGAGGCCAGCCGGCGCAGGAGCACAAAGTGTGACTGTAAAATCGACGGGTTGTGGGTTCGATCCCCAATGGAGGAAATAAAAAAAATATTTACATTTATATTTTAATTTCTTCGCTCTGGTGTCGAGGCAAAGCGCGGCATTGAGTTCCGCCACTCCACAAGCAATGCCTCAAATTCAACGGAAAGTGGGACACGGAATGTCTTAACACTAGGTTCCCGTTGCCTACCTTGTTGTGTGCGGGATGCAGCGTGTAGCGTGTAGCTGTTTGTGGATTCACTACACATTTCTCTGTTCTCCAGCAACAAATATTAATATTCCTTAGCGTATGATTTGAAATCTGTGTGTGTGTGTGTGTGTGTGTGTGTGTGTGTGTTTGTTACTTAGAATTATATTATAAAAATATTACAAAAGAAACTTTTAAATTTATTTTATTTTTATATGCTGACATTATTACATACAAACCGTACCACTACTGCTACAACAAAAAAACATTTTATTAGCGGTGAAACTTTATTTTTGTTCGTAATTCTCAACCCGGAACGTTGTAATAAAAGAATCATAAAATTCATTTAAATTGTTCCTAGTCTTTATTCAAACTAGTAACTTCTATTTTCATTTTGCTCACGCTGTGCATTTGTTTTGCTTGTATGAAACTATAGTAGTAAATCACTTAAACCGATGATAATAATAGTATACGCCGTTGACAGTCAGTGCATGTCGTAATTCATGGAGATTTAGCAAAAGCGTATATTTTGTTATTATTATTATTTTGTATATTTACACCAACAAAAACTATATAAGCGCGGCGTTGAGTTCTGCAACTCAACACGCAATGCCTCCAGAATTCGGCAGAAAGTGGGGAACGGGAGTATTTTAACACTAGGTTCCCTCTGCCTACCCTGCTGCGTGCGGAATACAGCGTGAAACTGTTTTTTTTTTTTTTTTAACTATATAAACATTTTAGTTTATGGAGTAGGACGCGTTCTAAATTTCTATCAAATAAAATTTAATTAAGACGAAATAGCACGACATGAATGTC
This sequence comes from Heliconius erato x Heliconius himera, assembly GCA_013421005.1. Lineage (NCBI taxonomy): Eukaryota > Metazoa > Arthropoda > Insecta > Lepidoptera > Nymphalidae > Heliconius > Heliconius erato x Heliconius himera. The sequence continues at coordinate 31,815 of JAATLQ010018400.1, read as the reverse complement.
TTCTAGAATAAAAGAATATTGTCAGATGAAGGATATTTTAAAATTTGCATAGATTATGTAAATAAATCCATAATAAAAAGAACAGAACAGAACAGATATTTATTCTATAGATACTAGTCAAATAGGTATTTTATTTCTTCGTTTTAAAACTGTCTCACGTTATTTTTTTGGAATTCTTCTAAAGGAAAAAATGGAACCCTTGCAGAATCACTTTGTTGTCCATCCGTTGTCATGTCAAGAGCATTTATCTCGAGATCGCGTGGACGTATGAATTCGAAATTAACATCAAATATTCAAGTCTAATTAAAGTCTAAAAATCAAGCTTCTAAGTTGAGGCAATCCAAAAGATATGAGTGTTATGTTAGTTTATGCATTGTTTATGAAATTCGCCACGTGATCAAAGCTTGTAGAGTACTTCCCGTGGACCTACAATTGTGAAATTTTTCAAGAAGTGAGAACTTGCAGTACAAATAAAGTAATACTCCATACACTAAATATTCTATTAATCTCTTCTATTAATTGTATTTCCCGTTGACATTCAATCCTAAGATTCGTACGGAACCCTCGATATGTGAGTGCCACTCGCATTTGATCAGTTTTTTTTTATCTTTTCACTTCACATACATTATATGTGACATAAAATATATAATATTGCGTACTTATATATATGCATATTTATTACTTTATATAAATCAGGTTCACGCCTTTGCCTCAACACCAATGCGAAGAAATGTAAATATAAATGTAAATAAATATTTCATTTCCTCGAATAAGGATCGAACCCACAACCAGTCGATTTTACAGTCACACTTTGTGCCCGTGCACCACGACTGGCCTCTAGTACTTTATATGCATTATATATACTAAATCCAACATCACAATGTTTAATCTATTCTCAACATACCATCATATAACATTAAGGCAATTTGATCAAGCACAAAGCTTACATATAGAGTGCAGTAGATATACTGTAATAAGCTTTTAGAACGTCTCACTTGGTAGTGGTCAGCTGATAGCGATGAGTAATTAAGAAGCCAACCTCAACTTCGGCCAAGGCATCCTAAATGGAACTAAATAAGCCAAATCTCAAGCATATCCTTCTAAGCACTGAGATATTTACCTTCTACAAGCTTTCGAAATTTGGGTTGCATAATGAAACATGGGTTCGGAGTAAATATTCTGCTCGAGGTTGCGAAGTTGCATTGGATTTTGAAATAAATTTTATATTTTTGAATTATAATATTATTATGATAATATATTCTACAAAATAGGTATATTATTACAGCCAAAGTTTTCTTTTGAGTTTTATTTAATATATGTTTAAATATGTCATATGTATATATGTATATAGCTCATGATAGATTATAACAATTTGTTCTCTAATATATGCAATTTTCATCTTAAATAGTAAAAATAAAAAATAAAATAAAATCAGCTTCACGCTGTATCCCGCACACAGCAGGGTAGACAGAGGGAACCTAGTGTTAAGACACTTCGTTCCACACTTTCTGCCGAATGCTGGAGGCATTGCGTGTTGAGTGGCGGAACTCATGTCGCGCGATGCCTCTACAAGCTTTCGAAAATAAAATATTTCAATCTGCTTGAGTGGGAATAGAATCCACAACCTGTCGATTTTACAGTCACACTTTGTTCCCTGCGCCACAATTGGCCTCAAAAAAAAGGAAAAATAAATAAACTTTATACATGTACATTATGTTATATTATTGTTCGTATTCGAATCAATTTTATTTGTTTGCTTGAACGAAAAATTCAAACAAAGCAATTTGTATAGCGGATAAAGAGGATTGAAAGTAATTCTGCCGCGTGCCAGTAATTGCTATAGAGGAATACAGATAATCTAAAATATATATTGACATTGTTTCTGTACTACATTAGTATAATATATTTAATTTCAAAATTAAAAGAATATAGTACAATATTTTTAGGGTACCGTATCTCAAAAGAAAAAACAGAACCCCTATAAGATCACTTTGGTGTCTGTTTGCATGTCTATTCTTTTGTCAAAAAACGAAGTCCAGTCCGTATACCAGATGTCTAGACTGATTTGAGTTTGATACTTTTACGCAATCTTAATCTCAAGAAGTTCTCTCGAGCGTGAAGGTATCAAGCTCAAATAATTATTTAGATCTATTCCCTTGGAGCACCGAGCTTCTAAGACAAAAGGTACGAGTACTTATACATCATTCTCGCTGCATTTGGTATAAAATTCGCCGAGAAAACCTATAGAATATGAAAAAAAAAACCAAAAAGTGAAAATATTATCTCTATATATAATAAGACAGTAAATATATTTTGTCTGTACATTTAGTTATTTTGACTGAAATGGATAAAGGGACACTTAAAAAGAATAATAGAAAGCAAAAAGGTTTTTTTTTTGAATTTCTTGTCTGTCTGTCTGTCTGTCGACATATTTCTGTCCGCATTTTTCTCTGAAAGTACTGAACCGATTTACTTGAAAATTTCACCAATTACTTTGTTTTAACTCAACTTAAGTACTAAAGTTTGGTTCATCAAAATCGGTTCATTAAAAAAAAAGTTATCGTCATTTGAATGAACTCAAGGCATTAGCTTGCCTGCGAATATTATATAGCAATCGCGCCGGTAAGATTCTTGGCTAAAGAATGACATTCGAAACGTCTGGGTTATATGACTGTTGATAAAAATATATATTTTTGAAGCACTATTATATAATATTTTATACAATAAAGTAAACAAAATTGAATTGTTAGTGGAGATTACCTTCGTAAATCATAACAGTTAAGTTTAAGTCGTAATTAATTCAACACAGAGATAAAGAACGATCTTGAAAGAAATATCAAGTAAATACAAAGATTTTTTGGTTGGTTCGTTCATATAATATATGTAACTAATTTAAAAACTGTACAGGAGTTAATATGCAATTATTACAGTTATTTTATAAAGAATATTATGAATCCTTCAAATCGATAATTTAAGATTTAAGGCTGTTTCTGAATGAGTAAATTAAATTGTTCACTGACATCAGCACATTTAACAGAGTATATTAAATAGGTAAAAAGAACATAAAGTTACAAAAATATATACGTGTAATAAATAATTAGCTTTATGTATATTTTATAAATATCAAATATCAACAATGGTCGTATTTTTTTATTTAAAACAATCAAAAAATCGTTGACGATAATGTCGTAAAAAAGTCATATTAGAAGTCATTATAGTTGTCAATCAATTGTGCATATTAAATCAATAATCATGTATTTTAAACGGGCGAAGCCGTGGGCGAGCCGCTTGTTACTAATAAATAAACTAACTCACATTTATAACTTATTGTATAAAAATGAGCATATGTAATAAATATTACAGACGTAAACTTAACTTGTAATCATAAAATTGGTACGAAACCATTTTTGGGCGGGACTGACTCACACTTGAGAGATTTTTATATTGATACATAATATTAATTATTATAATCTAAAAGCAGTGTAAAACAACAAAGTGGGGAACAGAGTGTCTTAACACTTGGTTCCCTCTGCCTACCCTGGTGTGTGCGGGATACAGCGTGAAGCTGATTTATAATCTAAAAGCAATAGAACATTTAAAAAAATAAAGGAATATTAAATTTAAACTTACTGTTCTTAAATTAATAGTCTTGGTCTAAATGATTACTACTGCTCGTGTGAGTTCGGATTCCTTCCTACCCATGTAAAAAGGTAAGTTGAGAGAAAGGGAGTCTATCCTTTCAGTCAGATCCTTTCTAGTAAAAAAATAAAATCTTGTAAAATTAAGCCTAAATAGATCTGTCGTTGCGCCGGGATTTGAACGCGACGGCTTGATTCAAATTCCACTTGAGGAATTTTAATGTTTTACTTTCTTCGCACTCGCAAAGAGCGACGTTGAGGTCCAGTTGAGGCCACTCAACACGCAAAGCTTCCAGAATTCAACAGGTGGAAACCGGAAGTGTCTTAATTGGAACAGAGTGTAACAGTAGATTCCTAGGTTTCCTCTGTCTACCCTTCTAGATGTGAAACAGAGTGAACCTAAAAGATAACAAATAAAACACTATTATAAATCTCATTTCATAATGATTCTATTCAAATTTCTTATTTATTTATTTGTTATTTTTTTAACCAGACAATAACACCAACTGATGACATTGAACTCCTTTAACTTATAAAATAAACGCTATATTTATTATAAAAAAAATGTTATTGTGTTGAGGACCTATCTAGGTCTAACCTATCAAAATTATAATCAAATTCGGATACCTCGATTTTTCCCTGATCACTTCACGTAGAATTAATATTAATATTATGTAAAAACTTGAAACACTTCATACGCCACTCATTTCTCATTTCTTATCATTGCATGTATGTTGAGACAGTTAATATTTTTCAGATTTTTTTTTCATATGTAGCCATTTATTTTTTTTATATGAAAAAAGGGAAATAATCATTTTAAGATTTCCATAATGCCGAATTCTTAATACATACTGACAAATACTAAACTTTGCCTCGTTATAAGATCGAAGAAATTAAAATATTTAATATTTTAATTTTCAAAATATTTCATATTTTCATTTCCTCGCTTTTAATTTCCTCAAGTGGAAATCGAACCCACAAACTGCCGCGTTCAAATCGCCTGTATCCCTGCGCCACGACAGTGACCATTGAACATTTTATAGAATGGAAATGAAACCCACAACCGTCGCGTTTTGCACTTGCACACTTGTGCCTGTGCCACGACGACCGCGGTCAAGTATAAATCAATATGGCTAGTAGGTAAGATATTAATAAAATTAAAACAATTAAAGCTTTTTCTTTTGGAACTCATAATTTTTTTCCCGCATTATCCGGACCCCACTTAAAACTACTTGCTGATCACTGGGTTAATAAGTACTTTATTTCCCAAACTTTGGTTTAATACTTAATAATCTGAATAATAATATCTTAATATGTAAGTTATATATAAACAAATGTTTATCCATATCAGGTAGTACCTATATAATGCAATCATAATTTAAAGGTTCTATTCATTTTAAAACTTTAAACTTTAACAAATTCGAAACGACAAAGGCGTTATTTACATTTCAAACAAAGCCAAGTAACGGGCACAGCACTGTTTTTCAAACTTTCCGATAACATTTCATATTTTGTTCCATTGTGAGACGCTGCGTGTATCATTGAAGTTTACGATGCACATCCTTCTTTATTACCCAAAGATGGCACGCTGGCTTTGAATTTATTTGAAATATATTCCGAGACAGTTTCGGGTGTGTCTACAGTATCTTATTTTAAAAGATTTGGAGTAAAATATAGTGGAATATTTCTAACACCAGATTCAAAAGTTGGAATAAGTACCATATATAAATAAGTATTTTATAAAACGATTATGGAATCTGTGTAATACAATTAATTATAACAAAAGCTGATTTGACTGAAACACCAGCGTACCCTACCCTGTGCAAAGCTGAATCGGCTGACAATAAATTTGCCTACGAAATAGACGTGCGTGCTCGCGCCTGCACAATAATAAATAAATTTTATGTTCGTTCCGACCGTACCTACGTACTCCTGTTTTAACATTTATTTGTACCAGTACAGTACATTACTGACGTTACTCTGTTGCATAACGGGTACACACCCTAAATAAATTGGGAGTCATATCACGTTTTAGTCGGATGGAACGCGTTCCAGCATTTGTCTAGCTTTAGTACATTTTCTGATGATTCAAAAATTGGTGCCCTTTTTTTATCGTTCTGTATAGTTAATAGCGAGCGTTCGTTCTGTCCAGGTGTTCGGTTGGTTAAATTTTAAGCAGAAGATGTTATTTATGTTATAAAAAAATATTTGAGTATTTCAAATAATATTAAGGCCAGTCGTGGTACAGGGGCACAAGATTAAGTGATTGTAAACGCAATGGTTGTGGATTCGATACCCACTCGGGGTAATGAAATATTTGGTATTTTCATATCTTCGCTACGGCGTCAAGGCAAAGTGCGGTGTTGAGTTCCGCCACACAACGCGCAATTCTCTAGAATTCAGTTAAATGCAGGAAGGGGTGTGTCTCCTTAAAAACTTTCTTGCAGAACACACACACGTTTCAACTGCATCACAAAGAAATATCAAATTATTTGCACATTTTTATTTTTATCACAAAACAAGGAGGAACGTAACTTTATTTTCTACGACCAGCGGCGACGTCGAGACGATGTGTTCTGGGACTTCCCTTAACTAGGCTGGGGCACATAACTTAATGGTCAATATTAAATCTAACATTTAATTTAGGTACTCGTATTATTTAATAAGCTAGCAAAATTATTTATCTCTACATTTTTTAAACAGATTTATGTTTTGATGTAATAAAGAGAGTAAGGAAAACGCTTAATACGAAATATTTGGCGATTTTCCTTCTAAATTTACGCATTTCTCTCTTTTTATGGTTTTTCGTGTCTCGAGACGGTGAAGTATCTTCTAGGATAAAAAAAATTGACTAGACTTAAAACAAAACACTATTAAATGTCAAACATTAAGAACACATGATCATAGCTTTCGCTTTCATACATAACGAAGGAGCCAGGATGATTCTTGGCAATAAAGCTAAAACAGCTCATAATGTTTTCATCATTGGTATCCCACATATAGTAAGTCAGAGGGAACCTTGTGTTAAGACACTCCATTTTCCGCTGAAATTTCGAAGCATTGCTTGTTGAGGGACTCCACGCTGCGCTTTGCCTTGTTATCAGAAATGAAAATAAATAATAAGCAATAATTCATTCCCCCGAGTAGGAATCGATCCCACAAACGATGCGCTTATGCCACTGCGCCACGATGGCCTCAATGATGATGTTTTCAATTTTCTTTTCACCAAAAACGTTATCTACACTAAATAAAGTTTATTTAGAGTCCGGTTTGATTCCGGTTTCGTTCAAAAATTAAATTTGCCACCGCTACTATACGACATGTCGTATAGTAAAAAATTAAATTAAAATATTTTCATATAAATAAATAATAACAAGTGATAATCTGAACGATAACTGCAAATTGAATACATTACCAACGACGCCAAAACTGGCAATGAACTTTGATTATACAATTATTTATTCTTTTTAACACCACTTCGGCCAAATTCTATTAAAATTTTTGCTAGTGGCTAATACCCAATTCTGTGGAGGAGACTTTATCGCTTATAAAACGTAATAATGTGTTAAATTTGACAACTTCCGATGCAGAAGTTCGATTGCAAAAAGAAAAGTGGAAGTTTTATCCAATATCATAAAATAAATTGCAGGGACAGAATAAATTTGATGTTTAATTTAAATAAATGAGATATTTGGGTAATCAAAAATAATATATTGTATTTTTAGAATAAAGTTACTTTTCACCAATATTTTGTTATGTTTATATTTCTTTGCTAACGACCCACCCCGGATTCACACGGCAATGCAATATGAAGCAATCCGGGCATAAGTAAAGCTATTTTTTTTATTTAAGAAGTTCATTTAAGCCTTAAGAATGTTGACAATCAAACAAATGGCATAAACATTAAATGAAACGTACAATATTATATTAAAAAAAGTTACTAATACATTAGGAAGTTATAGGATTTACATTAAGTTATTGAATTTATGATATAAACTGTTATATATTAAAATTTTCGTATTTGCAGTCTCTATAAGTGCGTTACAAACATACTTATATAAAATCATAATAAATAAATAAATAAGAAAACGTATAAAAATTTTAACTTAGCGGGATTTGAACGCGCGCCTCTTAAAAATGTAAAAAAATAAATGTTTAGTTAAAGTGGGCGAAGCCGCGAGCGGGTCTCTTGTAATAAGTATAACTGACATTACCTACTCAGGGATATAGAAGCAGTCCAATGGTAAAGTTATATCGTGAGTAGTTTTTGCATTTATTTGTTACAAGGTACTACAGTACAAATTTAATAATATAAACCTTTCTTTTTTGAAATATTATTATAGATAGAGAATAGACATTTGGAAAAGTTAGTTTATACTATACACTGAACTTTGATATATATATTTAAACAACAGACACTTGTTAAAATAACCTGCATTAAGTATGGTAATCGAAACAGTTCAACAAACTTTAAAATAATAATTTTTATTTACTGATTATAATGTACAAAAGATATTTAAATTCATTTCTTTCCAGCTTCACGCTTTATCCCTCATACATATATAGTGTCAAAACACTCCATTCCCCACTTTCTGCTAAATTTTTAAGGCGTTGCGTATTGAGTGGCGGAGCTCAAGGCCGCGCTTTTTCTTTGTTTACCAGAACGAAGAAGTAAAAATATTAATAAATAATTATTCATTCTCCAAACTGGAAATCGAAATCAAAATGGCCGCGTTTCAGTTACACTCTTATGCCATTACGCCACGACGGTCTCATGGAAAAGCAGTTCATCATCACTAGTCAAGTGCAATTGCCTTTGCCTAAACACGCAAGCTCACCAACCAACCTAAACCTCAGACTAAATCATAATACTTTTCAAAAGTAAAATATTACTTACGTTAAATAAATACAAAAATATATATATTTTATTTTCATTTTAAAAGTACATATTAAGTTAAGTATTTTACAAAACCAATATTGTAATTCATAGCAATTAAACTAAGCGAAACACTAACATTCAGTCGATGCGGGACATACATTAAAAATCTATAATAGTATGCTCCTTCATACATACATATGTTCCCCTTCGCTTTGTTTTATGTAAATAGAGGTTAGTGCACACTTCTGCATAAAACCTATAATTTTACATAAAAAATACATAAAATTTCGAACGAGTCTAATTTATTATTTAAGTTTATGTTTTTGTTCGCATTTGCTGTATTAGGTACTAGAAATTGGTTATATTATTGTAGGTTGTTAATATTATGTTCTTTTAATACAGTCATTCATTATTAAATAATATAAAAAAATATATTTTTATATACATTTTCATTTCCATGAATTGTGGTTACAATGGAATGGAATGGAATTACTTTATAGTGTAGACTAGCAACACTTTCCGCAGAATTCTGGCGGAATTGTGTTGCGAAGCTTAACGCCACGCTTTGCCTTGAGACACCGGAGCGAAGAAACGAAAACATTAATTGTTTCACTTCCTCCAGAAGAAATCGAGTCCACAACCTATTGATATTTTAGTCACATGCTTATGTACCTGCGCTACGGCTGGCCTCACAAAAATATTTATAAAATATTTTATGTCACTTACAAATATTTTTCCGATTGGACGGAAAACCCATAACCACCCAAACCACCACAACGTTTATCCCACAACTTTTACTCGCAATATCTAATGTCCTTTGAATGTTAAATCGTTGTTTTGATTCGTATGTGCCATGCATTAAATCATAACATAGCAGCCCTGCGCGTTGTCGCAAATTACAGGCTATAAGACACGCATATGGTTAAAGTGCTCCGAGACAACCCTTAATAGCAGGACAGGATTCATGCCTAGATTCCGCTGGAGGCAAACTATAGTTAGATTTTCTAGTTTATTTATAACTTCACAAACATCAAGTAAAGACGTAAAATGATGTTGTAATACCTGTATACATAGGTAACTTAACTAAAATTCAATTAAGTCATAAGTAACATGGAAATATTGCTTAAACTACAGCATTTATTTGAGGCCAATCGTAGCGCAAGAGTACAGTTATGGGTTCGATCCCCACTCGAGGAGATAAATATATACTTTATTGCACAAAATAAAACATTCATAAATATAAAAAGCAAAAGTCCTAACAAGTATATAGTTAAAAGGATGGGCTAGTTTTTAAAAGGCAAGTTTCGGAAGTGGATATCTATCAAACAGCGGTGAAAGTACAAATGTATTTAACAGGTGCCCAAGACATGTTGCAATCAATAATAAGTCCTAAATTCCTTACTTCGCTACAATAGGGAATCGGCATTCCTGAGTAGCGTATCGCTGACACAGAATCCCAGTTAATTTAATATCTCAATCTTTCACTGCCTATGAGATTTTTTGGATTAATTATTAATAGGCCAAAAAATTCGGCATGTTCGAATTGCATCAAGATCACTATTTAAATTTTCGATACCTTCAGGCAGTCCATTTATGTTACTATGACGGTAAAATTGCAAATCATCCGCATACAGATGGAAAGAAGAAGTAATGATTCTAGAAATATTGTTAACCCTACAAGCCCAATTATATTTAACTGGCTATAAAGCACAATCATACGTGTACGTCAAAATGAAGTGTAAAAATAAAATCACTGTGTCCTCGCATTCTTTCCTGGTTATGGACAATTTATTTTATTGCATTAGTTATTGAAGATACAGTTTTAATAATATATACTCTTTATTTAATACAATCACAGTACTATAACTGACTCCTAAATTAAAATCAATAAAAAATTAAGAACTCTTATTTTTTTTCTTATAATTCGGTTACAAAAATCAACTGGTTTTACACTTTTTTATAAAATAATATCAACATGTAATAATATTTAATAAGTCTCATATTAAAAATCTATCTACACTGACAGTCTTGATAAATATCAAAATTGTATTATCTGCATATGGCTTTTTCCCATTTGCAAAACTGCGCTTTGGTCATCCGCCTTTATTATATGAAAAAAATCCACAATAACCTTCTTTACTTCTGGCTAATTATTGATTAGCCAGTATTTTCTGGAAATATCGGTAACCTATTTTTTTAAAACAATTTTTATTTTATTAGGTAGAATCTTCTTCAAAGTGGTTGCCATCAGTTATTTTTGTTTTTTTAATGAAAACTCTGCTCATATTTTTGTAAAATCTATGTGATTCATTCTTATTCATTTATGTTATTGTGACAGTATATGATACAGGAGTTCACAAAAGCGATATTTGATATCCCGTTATATCCTCCCATCCTACATATTAGTATTCCTGTTACTAAACATAGAGGAACATATCTGATCGCAAGAATCGCTGATTTCAGAGACTTCTTGACTTCTATCCTTGACTACGGAGTTGAGATGATAAGCGTGAAAATAGTAGCGATATTTTGCTGCGGTATACGTCAAATTTACGCAGATTTGTCTTCTAGGGTTAATATAGACAGAAGAGGGAGAAAGAGGAGCAGAAAGAACGCCGCCTTCGGGAATGCTAGCAGTAAAATCAAGCCAAGTCAATGTGATATCGTTAGCTTCAAAATATTGCCAGCGGCCGCAGATGTAATAACGAAACAGCTTATAGCTGCAGTTAAAATATTGATTTTTCTCGAAATATACCAAAAAGTATATAAAAGTATATCTAAGAGAACCATAACAGTGAGCTTGGTGTTGTCCATAGCACACCGAATGTCCTCCGTTATATCCAACAGTGCTCCAACTGTGCTTGAAGGGGACGGAAATCAGACTGGAAATGACACAGTAGATTGGTAATTAGTAGGTGATTGATATTAGTTGATATAAAAGAGTAAAGTTGGTTATTGGTTAAAGATTCAAAAATCTTAGATAGTACAAGGAGGATAAATATGGGACGGTAATAAAGGACATTTAAGGAACTAAAGGTTTTGGATAATGAAATGACATAGGCACTCTTCCATAGTGAAGAAAAGACATTATTTTACAGTAAAAAGTTGATAATGTGGATGACCACTGGTGTAATACTTTCCGAAAGAATCATCTCAAGACTGAGATTGTCAATTCCAAAGGCTTTGATGGAAATGGAGTAGACATATCTCTTGACATTAATCTCTGACATAGCTTTAACTGTCAACTTTTTTAACTTTAATCTCTGGTGTGGAGCGTTGAGTTCCGCCACTCAACTCAGTGCGTCTAGAATTCGACAGAAAGTGGGGAGCGCAATGTCTTAACACTTGGCTCCCTCTGTCTAACATGCTACAAGTGAGATACAGCGTGAAGCAGAAAAAAAACACTCATAATTATAAGCCTTTTTCCGAATGTGAACAGAATTATAATTTATTTACAAGTAAACAGCAAAGCTCATTAAAATTTAAAAACTGAAAGGAAACAGCAATTATACAATAGACGCAACATTTTTAAATACCTATTGAACAGTATTACATAGTAAGCCGTTTTGTTTACAAAGGCAAACTAAAAATGTTTTTTTTTTATATTCTAGCAACAACTTCCAAAGGCTATGGAGCAAAATAAACCGATTAGCATGTTCTACAATACACATACAAAAGATTTCTCGAACATAAAATCAACTGAAAACATTGTAAGCTAAGTTTTAGCATATTTATTGTATTATGACACTTAGGTCGAGTTGAAAAATTGTAATAATTTGTAATTGTAATTGAGACGGGTCGACGTGGTGTTGGACATAAAACTTTACGGCTGTTGTCACTCCTTAGATTTTATGATATGGAGTAATATACACTTCACACAAGGAACGGCGATGTCTGACATTGAAATATAACGATGTCTGACATTATACATTGAATTATTATTTATTTGTCAATTCGCTTAAGCCATCTCTCGGCTTAAGCCCTAAACCGTAAGAGTGAGGTGAGAAATTGTAACTTGTATAATGACAGCTATAAAGATGTTAAGAACTTGTTTAACATACAGATGTTTTAAATATTATTGTCGTCTCTTATTTTTAATGGCTCAATTCGCATGTGAGCGCACATTTGTCGTTATTTATTGTATTTGATGTTGCTGGAAAGTTTTTTTTCAAGGTTCACGCTGTATCCCGCATATACCTAGCGGGGTAGACAAAAGGAGCCTGGTGTAGTAGTGTTGAACTCTCCTCTCTGCATTTTCCGCCGAATGTTGGAGTCATAGTGTATTGAGAGGCGGAACTCAACACCGCGATTGTCTCGGCACTATAGCAAAGACATTAAAATATTTAATATTCAATTTCCTCGAGCAGGAATCGAACCCATAGCCTGTCTGTCACCTGTCGTTTGCACTCACACTACGTTTTTGCCCCTGCGCCACGACTAGTTATAAAAGATAATAATAAAACTTATGTGATTGTTCGGTGCATTTGGAATGTTGTGTGTTCAATAGAGAAGCAAATTTTACATTAAGTGCACATATTAATCCAAAAAATTACAAAAAATTACAAAAATATGCATTTTTTTATAATTTAGCGCAAAAAAAACAGTTTTTAAGAAAATTTTAAATATGAAACGAAATAAAACGACCAAAAAGTTTAAATTTGAAATTTAATTCCTTTGTTCATTACTTAATTTGCTTTCAAGAGCAAAGATCAAGCATTCCACCCCACGTATTGGAGTTATGATAAGTTAAACTTACTGAAGTCAACTGCAATATTCAAAGAAAGGTACGCTTTTTGTGAACCCTCGGGATATGCTCCTGGGGCGTCTAACAAACCGTGATAAGTCAGAAAAGGGGATGTAAGACGCGAAAAGAAAACAGAGATGACCAATTTTAAAGCAGCCGAAGTTGATATAAAATTATGTAGGAAACATCAAATCGTACCTATAGTAGAATCAGTCAGGCAATTCTTTTAGTGAATATTATTAAATACTTGTTATCTCGCTACAAACAATATTTTCTTTTCATATTTATAGTAGTGAGCAAACAATAAATCATTATATATTTTAAGACTTCTATGTCTTCTATGAGGCCAGTCGTGGCACAAGTGTGTGACTGTAAACGTGACAGGTTGTCGGTTCGATTTCCAATCGGAGAAATAAAATATTTTGATTTCTTGTGTCGAGGCAAAGCGCGACAGAAATCCACGAAAGTGGGAAGCAAAGAATTTTAACACTAGGTTCCCTCTACCTACCTTACATGCAGGAGGAGAAGGAGGAAAAAAAATCTGTGCCTGATTATTCTTAAACTCCAGATGTCAAATAAGAAAGTTACTATATATAAACATAATTCATCATCATCACCATCCAAATAAATCAAAAACAACCATTTCACTACACAAAAAACAAAAATTACCATTTAAACAAACCATACTCTATCGAATTGAATATAAATTATTCTACTATAATAAAATTTAGTCCATCCAGCAACAGCTACCGAGAATTCGAGTAAATAAAGTGAGGTGATTACAGAAAATGAGGCAAATCGTCGCTGTAAGTGGCCGCGCTCCCAACGCACTTTACTAAAACTGTATATTCAAATAGTTTTATAATCGAGGCCAGTCGTGGCGCAGCGGCACGAGGTGTGACTGCAAAACCGACTGGTTGTGGGTTTGATCCCCACTCGAGGAGATGAAATATTTACTTAAATTTATATTTCCATTTCTTCGCTCTGGTGTCGAGGTTAAGCGCGGCGTTGAGTTCTGCCACTCAACATGCAATGCCTCCAGAATTCGGCAGAAAGTGGGGAACGGAGTGTCTTAACACTAGGTTCCCTCTGCCTACCCTGCTGTGTGCGGGATACAGCGTGAAGATTGTGAAAGTGAAAAAAAAAAAAAAATAGTTTTATCCTCTAATGCACTTTTTCGTCAAAGTAACCGGTAATAACCACTATTAAATGTTTCGATGAACCAACTTTTAGTGCTGGGAATGTGAATGTCGATAGAGATATAAATTGCTTAAATTACTCCATTGTCTTTTCAATGGAAACTTCTGTGATTTAGTTCGTGAGTAATAATGGATATCGTTAGTTTATTTGAACTATGGATTAGTATTTGAAATGTATTTTTAGTATTGAATTTGGCTGTTTTTTTTACAATTTTATCTAATAGAGAATATTAATATGGGGCCAGTCGTGGCGCAGGGGCACAAGTGTGTGACTGTAAACGTGACTGGTGCGATCCTCACTCGATTAAATGAAATATTTATTTAAATTTTTTATTTCTTCCTTCTAGTGTCGAAACAATGCGCGTCGTTGAGTTCCGCCACTCAACACACAATGCCTCCAAAAATTTGGTGAAAAATTAGGAACGGAGTGTCTTAACATTAAGTTTCCTTCCCTGCTGTATGCTGAGTGCAAAGTGAAACTAATTCGATTTGATTTGACTTGAAGTTGAAATTATGTAATTTTATTATTATTTCAGAATAAACATATATTATCTATGTTTTAAAACTAAGTAATAAGTAAAAGTAAAAAACACCTAAACATTGTTTATAACACAAACACAAACTCCATAACTCCAATATTTAAACAAACATATCGTCCAAGACGTACGCAGCAATTGCTCGACGAAACATGAATAATAATTTATTTAAGCAGATACCTTCGATAACCCCAATGAAGATTTGAACAAACAATCATCACATTCTCACAGAATAAAGTGCAAAGTAAAATATTATGACAACAGTGACAAGTTTTAACAGTGGATGCAAACATTGACTTCTTAGAATCAAAAGTCAAAGTCAAAGTCAAATATCTTCGATGTTTAATAGTATTCTGAGTAGAGTGTAAATAAAATAATAAACGAATCGAATGTTGTTCTCGGTGTGCTCTACGTGCGCTTGCTAGTTGGGTTTTTTTATAAAATATATCTTTCTTTTCACGTCGCTACTAGTGTCTGTATATCGTGTTTACGATAGAACGTATCGAATTTTATATAGAACTTAAAGTTTAAGCGTCGCCCACGCTCGTGGTTCGTTCGTGTTGTTTGAGATCTCCAAGGTAACTCAATGTAGCGCTAGCGTACCAATGGCTTT
The DNA here is from genome assembly GCA_013421005.1 of Heliconius erato x Heliconius himera. NCBI lineage: Eukaryota > Metazoa > Arthropoda > Insecta > Lepidoptera > Nymphalidae > Heliconius > Heliconius erato x Heliconius himera. The sequence continues at coordinate 16,206 of JAATLQ010018400.1, read as the reverse complement.
TAGTTGCAATTAGTTTGCTAGTTTATTTTATTATGTTTTTTGTATAGAAACTAGCAGTGATGGGATTTTTCATTGTAATACGACTTAAAGTGTTAAAAGTAATGTGCGACCTTACATTTCTGTTATAAAATGATGAGTAAGTTAATAGTATTTTGTAAATTAACTGATGATTTCTTGTAGTGATTCTTTTTTTTCAGTTTCACCCTTTAACCTACATGTAGCAGAATAGGCAAAGGAAGCCTAGTGTTAAGACACTTCGCTCCCCACTTTCTGTCGAATTCTGGGGGCATTGCCTGTCGTAGAGCGAAAAAATGAAAATATTAAATAATACATTTCCTCGAGTGGGAATCGAACGCACAACCTGTCACGCTTACAGTCGGACGGGGGTCACAGGGGCACAAGGCCCCTGCGCCAACACTGACCAATAATAATTCTTTATTTTGCAAAACTTATTCAATAAAGGAAACAACAACAAAAGTTGTAACAAAAAATAATTAATTGTAATTGTAAAATTAATAATAAAATATATTTAATAACTGATTAATATTAATAAGTATATTATATAGTATTTATCGCAAAAAATACACTCAAAGCAACCTGTCACTTAAATATTTTTTTTTGTATTTCCAAGCACATTATTGTATTATAACAAAATGAACGTCTCTTTTATCTAATATATAAATATATTTTGGTCTCGATATCAACGCTGCCGAAGCAAATAAAAGTCATTCATAAGTATTTTTCCGTGCCATTGAGCATCTCCCTTGTAATAATATTCAGTGATATAATTGATAGATCATTTTGGTTTATATCCAGTAAAGGTTATATTATTTCTTATAGATTGTTTAATGGATAAATATATTGAGTTTTGTTAATGTAGTTTTGTTATTTTCTTTTAATTCACGCTTATATTATATATATCTTAGTATATAGCAGAATAGGGTAGGAAGAGGTAGCCTAGTGTTAAGACACTCCGATCTCCATTTTCTTTCCAATTTTTGACTATCTGTGTATCTGTGCATGCCCGAAATCAATGCTATGCTTGTCTTGTTATAAAAGTATTTATTTCCTCGACGAAGAATCGAACCTACAGTCAGAGGGTGAGCCGTGCCACGATGACTTCGATGTACTTTTATATTGTGATTTATAGTTTATTGTGAGGCCAGTGGTGGCGCAGTGGCAAGAGGTGTGACTGTAAAACCGACTGGTTGTGGGTTCGGTCCCCACTCGAGGAGATGAAATATTTACTTAAATTTATATTTCCATTTCTTCGCTCTGGTGTCGAGGTTAAGCGCGGCGTTGAGTTCTGCCACTCAACACGCAATGCCTCCAGAATTCGGCAGAAAGTGGGGAACTGAGTGTCTTAACACTAGGTTCCCTCTGCCTACCCTGCTGTGTGCGGGATACAGCGTGAAGCTGATTTGATTTGATTTTGATACTTTATTGTCGCTGATACTGTTTGAAACAGTGCAGGTTATCTTGTTTACTGTCTCATACTACTCGTTCATATTTTATAAAAATAAATAAATCAAATCAAATAAATGAAATCAGCTTCACGCTGAATCCCGCACACAGCAGGGTAGGCAGAGGGAACCTAGTAAGACACTCCGTTCCCCACTTTTTGCCGAATTCTGGAGGCATTGCATGTTGAGTGGCGGAACTCAACGATAGAAATAAATACTATTTCATTTTTAAAAAGATGCGTAACAGAATATGTCTATACAAACTATTGTCGTCCTAGCAAGTACTAATAGTAAGTACTGTTTATAAATTTAAGTAAATTTAATGTTTTTTTTTACTCAAATTATCGGCGTTAAGTTTCACTACATAAAAAGCAACATAATAAATCAAAGCGAAAAACACAGATCAAGGTGACTTATCCAAAATTGCATATAATAAAATCAAATTAGTGTATCGGAACCGTTATATTATGACCGCAACCCGCCCCTGGGAAAAAAATTACGGTATCTATCAATCAAAAAGTGGAGTTGTCACTAGAACACGCATTTATTTTGTCACGCTCAGGCTTCAATGAGTCATTGCGTCACTGTGCGAGAATATAAGGGTAGAGACTGACGTTAAACTTGTATAAATATCTATTAAAAAAAAATGAGATTATAAAAATAAAAATATTATTTATGTATATATATACATTATATACCAATAAGATATATAGTAAGTGTTTTGCTGTTTATTATATCACATTTTTTCAATTTGCTGTATTAAAAATAATTAATTAATAAGTTAACTCATGGTTAAACAAATTGTTCATTTGTATATTTTCGAACTTACTATCAAATGAGCTACTTTCATATATAAAATTTATAAAATATATAAAATTAATAAATCTACTCAATTTACAAAATAAAATGACATGAATTGATAATAAAATACTCTTTTAATATAGTAAAATAAGTTACAATAATAAATAGAAATATTCCATATAATTTTGTTAGTGTCGTCTAACAGATAACATATATATATAAAGAAATTTTCTTACAACATTTTTTTATTAAATACCCTCAGTTCCATTTATCCTAGCTACAGCCAACTTCATCTATTTTTAATACCCGTCGCAACTGAAGTATGTAGAATGCCTAATAAAACCCCCGTTCAATTCAGCAGGCGAGACATGTCACGGCGCTGTCACGCTGTTAACGGGCGAAGGCGTCACGCAAAATTTGAATACAATTTATCGGCGCTTTGTCCTTTCGAAATGCTAATTGTAGCTTTTTTATGTCATCCATGTTGCAACGTGCACGCGCCAAAGGGGAAATATAATCTTTATTGCTATTTTAAAGGTTTTTTTTTATATAGAGGCCAGTCGTGGCGCAGCGGCACGAGGTGTGACTGTAAACCGACTGGTTGTGGGTTCGATCCCCACTCGAGGAGATGAAATATTTACTTAAATTTACATTTCCATTTTCTTCGCTCTGGAGTCGAGGTTAAGCGCGGCGTTGAGTTCTGCCACTCAACACGCAATGCCTCCAGAATTCGGCAGAAAGTGGGGAGCTGATGTCTTAACACTAGGTTCCCTCTGCCTACAATGCTGTGTGCGGGATACAGCGTGAAGCTGATTTATTTGATTTGATTTATATTTTTTATATAATAGACACTATTACTCACGATATTTAGTTTCAAAATAAGTATTGGGTGATGGAGCCAACGATCACTCTTTACTCACATGTTTTTTATTACTCTCTAATTATAATATTGTTAGAAATCGGAAGCGGTTAACGTTTTTTTTTTTAAAAAGGTACTATATTAACACACATCGTCTATATGTTTCTAAGCTATTTGAAAAGTTATACTGTATCATTGCAATAAGTATATAGATATGTATCACTCAATAACAATCCTTCACACGAGTTTACTTCCAATAGTTACTTCCAATAGGGGCCGTTGCCTACAAGCAACTACCACCGATTGACTCAATGCCACTGCTTTTATCATCTTTTTCACCAACAACTACCCTCACTACTACTTATTACTTAGTTTCTTGGTGTACCACACATATAATAGAGTAGGCAGAGAGAACTTAGTGTTAAGACACTCTGTTTCTAACATTAGCACTTTGTCTTGTTACCAGAGTTAGGAAATGAAAATAGCGATATCGAGGTACTCGAACTCTTATTTTTTTTAATTCTTATTTACACTACAGACTTATGGTCCGTACCTTTTGTTATTATTACATTTCTTTTAATTTTTTTCTGTAGATATTACCCTATTATTTTAAATTTATTCTGTAGTACACGAACTTACAACCGTCGTCTTTGTTCAAACGCTGCGCCACGACACTGTGGCATCACTCACACATCTCTTATTCTTTCACTTCTCTCTTATTCTTTCTTATTCTTTCACTTTTCTGTTTTTACTTTTTGGTTAAGCCTCTTTTTTTAGCTTTTAGTCATTTCTTTAGTGATATTTGTAAATCTAATATACATTCTTACTGTTAAATATTATACAGAATAGCTTAAAAATAAAATGTTTTTAATAATAAGACTTATGAACATAAACATTATAATATTCCTTGTGTACCAAAATTATCACGCATTATTTCACATCACTATAAACGTAAATATAAAATTACTGTATGTTTATTCAAATAATCAATTAATCAGTATCTAATGAAAATGAAAATTATATTCAAACGAGCCTTCAATGGGTTAACGAGTCTAAACAATAGATAATATAGAAAATGTATGATACTGTCAATAAAGTGAATATATTAAAATTAGCTAATTTAGCATTTCATTTTGTATGAAAATTTAGGTTCTATTATATTTGCTTATTTCACTAATATTTGTGTTTCCCTGGTTTGAATATATAATTTACGGCGTTAGTTTACGTATGTAATATGTATGCCTTAAAATTATGAACAATAAGTCATTAGGTTCGTACTATCTATAATGTAAAATGGAAAAGTTAAAAAAGGGGGTAAAACTATACTACCATTTTAGATTTAATTATGATTATTATACTTATAATAAATCCTATAGTATAGTGTTAGGTGCCTTGAGTGGTAAGAGAGGCAGGACAAAACCTCAGTTGACTTTTATCGAGGATATTGGACGAATGTCACGTAAAAGGCATGAGGACTCGCCAAAGGTAAGTTGATGACAGTGGACGAGGCGAAATAGGTATGAAGAAATCGCAGCGTTTGGCACTCCATCCCCTCTGACTACTCGGAAGTAAACTAAAAAAAAATTATGACAAGACATGGACAATGGTCTAAACAAAGAATGAAATCAAAGATCAAAGACATGTTTTATTAGCTTCTCTAATATCAAGCAACTCCGCTTCTCCGCTCAAATTCTGGTCATTATATGTGGACGGGTGGAATTAAACTCCGCATTCTGTCTTGCCAAAGCGTGAAAATGAAAACAATTCTCTTCCCTGATTGAGGAATCGAATTCTGTACTATCACACTTATAGTCAGACGATTTTGTAGAATCTTTTAACGTGATAATCCTAAACTATATAGAAAATTTACATTATTACTAACAACATCCTTTTGTTTAGCACTAAATAATTACAATATTGAATTTGGACGTTTAGTTTATTTAAATATTATGCATAGACCAATCTGTTAGTAGAATTTAATTGCTATAACAGAACCAATCGAGCGAACAAATAAATTTATAATAGAGTTTGTGTTTAGCACCATCAATACTAGATATCAGTTTATTAGCTGTAAAGTATCGACGACCACACGCAGTTTTGAATTAACAATATACACGGTCTTTACTTATGACAGAGTTGAAATAGCTATAGAGATTTATTTATAAGGTTTATATTTTGTGGCTTACTAGTACAATAGAAAGACGATAAAATTGTGAATTTTTGTGAGTTAGAACGTTTTTAGCTATACGAGATGGTTGCGTGTTCGATTATTGTTTAAGGTATCATTTATAATTGTAGTATAATAAAATGTGTTATTGGACTAGTAAGACATAGTGCGGCGTTGGGTTTCGCCACCCAGCAAATAAATTCATAAATCTGTAAAGAAATTAAAAATGTATATATGACTGTATGTGTGTAATATTTTAAATTATTAATCTAGGCTTAATATTCCGTGTTAATACTGCTTCACTTCAAAATTAGATTCGTAATCTATCCCAGTTACTATCTTTTGAAAGTCACTCTTCACTTCGATGATATTTTTAAATTAAGAATTCCCAAACTGCCACCTTAATATAATAAAACTAAATTATAATGTGTATTTCTTAAATTAATTCTTTTGATATAGCAGTAACTTACAAATTTTAGATGACACTTATGCAATCCAGAAAAATCTCTTTCCTGTTATATTATATAACGGTTGGGCGTTGACACTATGAGTTTATGATGTGTAGACAAAATGTTCACAAGAAAGACGAATAAACCTAAATGACATGATATCAGCACTCTCTTTACTTTAAATTTTTATTAAATATTAGACACTGCGCAACGGCTGACTGTAAGCACGACGGTTGTGGGTTCAATCCGCGTTCCAAGGAATTAATTATTTTAACTCCTCTCTTTGGTAAAAAGAAAAATAGCGGTTTTGAGTATCGACTTTCAACAAATGTAACAAAATTCGATACCCTCTGTCTTGTAACATATAAATCACATAACATTAAAAAAATATAGAAATTATACAAAATAAATATATTTTTACACTATAAATGAGTTATACTCGTATGTTACAGCCTACATGACTATACACACTGAAACTAAATATAAAAGTACATATGTAACTTCTTTTTAATAGTACATAAAGATATTAGAATGTTTACGTTCATATAAATTATTAATTTGTTAAGATATATTCATATAACAGTCGTAGTGGTTCGCTTCGCTGTAGTAAAAACCATTTTATTATTATGAAAACAAAAACTCGACAGCTTAGTTATCTAGAAAACGTATAAAAATTTGAACGTAGCGGGACTCGAACCCTTGCCTCCTGGAAACCGACCTGGTCGCTACGTTCAAATTTTTATACGTTTTCTAAATAAGTACTTTTCTTTCCTAAGTGTGGATTAACACTTTAAAAAACAACGTTAAAAAACTTAATTATCATTTGTGGGCACCATTTAAAAATAGGCCTATGTCACTATTACTTTTCAACTAAAATTCAACTAAAAGTTAAACGGTTTTGTTGCTCTCGACCTGATTACAAGATTCCCTTCTATAAAGTCGCGGGCTAAATGTAGTAAACAATAATTTATAATATTATTAATCAAAACTAATATACTTCCATGTAATAAACTAGCTAAATATCTATTAAAAATACACGCAAAAGAGATTGGATGCGTTTTTTAGTAGTCAAATTTATTGACAAGCTCGTTAGCGGTCGATAAATTGGTACAAATATATGAATATTGGATCGATTTCTAATTTAAGCAGGAATTTTTATTAAATATATTATGCCTTGAGGTTATTGATGGGTACAAATATAAAAATTAATAGAAAATTCTTTATTTTATTTATCTCAATATGAACTATTTTATTGTGAGACTATCATCAACTTTTTGATACGATTTGCTAAACATTAAGTAAGTATTAATATCAGTTAAGAAAAATTCTTTAGTGTGTTGTTGATGATATTAACTAGATGAATTTTACATTCCTATATCAAACCATAAATTTTTTATAACCTTTTTAAATTCTCTATTACAAAACTGTAATTTCTAAGATATAATAAGATAAAAGTGCGAGAAATCAGCTTTACACTGTATCCCGCACACAGCAGGGTAGGCAGAGGGACCCTAGTGTTAAGACACTCCGTTCCCCACTTTCTGCCGAATTCTGAAGGCATTGCGTGTTGAGGGGAACTCAACGCGCTTAACCTTGACACCAGAGCGAAGAAATGGAAATATACATTTAAATAAATATTTCATCTCCTCGAGTGGGGATCAACCCACAACCAGTCGGTTTTACAGTCACACCTCGTGCCGCTGCGCCACGGCTGGCCTCTAAAGTGCGCCACGGCTGGCCTCTAAAGTGCCAGATATTAAGCAATAAATATTTTCTTAATCTAAATTATGAGAAATATTAAACAAAAAATATTCTTCTTAACATATTAAAAGATTAGTATTTAAAAAAATGTATTAGCATTGAGTTTAAAAAAGAAATGTAATATTTATTTAAATTAGAATAAATGAACTACAAACAGTCTATAAAGGAGGGGGTAAACGAATTGCAGGAAGATGAAAAAAAAACCATATATTATTTGGAGAAATATTTACAGATAAAATGTGGCGTTGGGTTCCACCACCCACCACGATATATTTAAGAAGAATGTAGTAAGTAAAGACCTAGACTAGTGTTTGATTGGATTTCTACAAAAAAAAATACCTAAATAATTTAATTTTAACAAATAATTTCAGTTTACAGTATAAAGCTTACTTCTATGTTATTTAAGTAGATTTATATTAAAATATATTACAATAATTTCAGGTAATGTTCCCTAAAACAGCCCGATCCGACTTCCCGTGCTACCATTACATTGGATTATGACGTAAATATTTATTAAGGCAATAAATAGAGCTCTCGAGCTTCACTATTATCCGTAACTTTATTTCTAGTCCAATGAAGGTTATAGCCCAGTAAAGTACTCTATATTGTATATACATTCTATAATTTATATTTTGTTTGTGTTTTTCATGATTAGTTAGTAGTAGTGTCCTATTGGACTCGATTACTAAATTACGAAATAGTACAATGTTCAAGTGGGAAGTTTAAGTCGAATTTACGTTAAAATATATATTTTGTTATTTTTTTTCTCAAAGGAAGAGGGAACCTGGGAACCTAGTCTAAAGACACTCCGTTCCCTATTAGGACACATGTGTTCCCCTCTTTTTTATTTTAGTATTTTTTTGGTACCAATTCAACGCCACCTTTTGCTTCGTTACCAAAGTGGGAATCGAACCCACAGCAGTCGCTTTTACAGTCGCACGCTTGTGGCCGCACGCACGCAATGCCCTAATATATTTAATAATTTGGCGAAAACTGAAAAGAAAAAAATGAAAGAGAAAAATTAAAATCTAAGTTCATTAAATAATTTCTACTTAACGTCAGGTCTTGTATATACCCTGATTCTAAAATACTCTTTACGAATAAGTATAATTACTATCAACACAATACTATTAATTTTGAACTGTCATTTTCCTCCTCAGTTCTTGCCTAGAAGTTCTCCAGACTTATTAATCAAAGTGGTAAAAATTCTGTTTATAAACTTAAATAATAAAAAAAGTCAGTCAGTCAAGAGGCCAGTCGTGGCGCAGGGGTACAAAGAGTGCCTGTAAATCAACTAGTTGTGGGTTCGATCCCCACTCGAGGACATGAACTATTTATTTACATTTATATTTTCATTTCTTCGCTCTGGTGTCGAGGGGAAAGCGTAGCGTTGAGTTCCGCCACTCAACACGCAATGCCTCCAGTAATTGGGGAACGGAATGTTTTAACACTAGGTTCCCTCTGCCTACCCTGCTGTACGCGGGATACAGCGTGAAGCTGAAAAAAAAATCTGCTTCATGAGTTGTTCCGCACACAGGTTAGGCAGAAGGAACCTAGTGTTAAGACACTCCGTTCCCCACATACCTTAAATAACATTAAAATTGTAATAACACAAGGAATTAATTTAGTTAGGAACAGTTTTGTATGGCTTTAGCAAAATTTGTGTAGCTCATGACTTTTTCGTATTGAATTTGTAACTTTACGAGACCTCCCAGCTGTTCGCTTATTTAGTTCGGCGTATTGGGAGAGCAATATTTTGCTTTGATTGAACAATATCTTTAGTATTTTATAAGGTATGTATGTTTGTATATAATTTTTATGCCACATTCATCATACAGTTTTATGTGTGTATTTCGATCGTAAGAAATTCGTATGGAGATTAATATGTAAAGATTTCATTTATTACTTACAAAACTGTTACGGTGAGTACCTCCTTACATATTACTAGGGACTTAAACTGGTTTAAACTTATTTTTGTATTGTAGCCAAAGGATAATATTTTTTTAATAAAAAATATATATCCTATGTCCTTTCTAATATCTTTAAGCATATATGTACAAAGTTTAGTTTAGTTTAGTAGTTTTTGCGTGTCAAGCAAACTTACATTCACATTTATAATTTTAGTAAAATTTACTTTGTACTTATTAGTAAGTTTGTGTAAAATGTTAAAATTATGAACGTCTACTTTAACTAGTACTTAGTTACTTTCTCTTGTCGTATTTCTTTTTCCAGTTCTTCTTAATTAATTGTAGCGACTTCATTCTCAGTAAATAGTGCAAGTAATTAAGCTGTTACAATGCTTCTATTAAAAAGAAAATTAGAGGCTGATTTCTATATTCACTTGCAGCTCTCCGTTAAACTTCGGCTGAGTCTGAGTTTTTTTTACTTTTGTGAGAAAACTTTTACCATGTGACAAGTTAAATATAATCATCAAATCTTGCCATACTAAATGTATTTGTTGTCAATTTTTACGAATCCAAAATGTACTCAATAAGCTCATAACATACCTTCTTATTCTTTAAATTCACGTTGTATCCAGCACATAGCTGTGCAGGCAGAGCGAATTTGGGAACCTACTGTTAAGACACTACGCTCCCTTTACCTACTTTCCACCAAATTCTGGAGGCATTGCGTGTTGAGTGGTAAAACTTAACGCCGCGCTTTGTCTCTATACCACTATACCAGAGCGAGGAATTGATAATTTTGAATATTTCATCCCCTGTCAAGGGAATCGAACCCAAAACCTGACGTGCCCCGACTAGCCTCAACATCCAGTCAACATTCCAGAACAATTACAAATCAAGGACTAATACATAATAATACATACAATAATAATACAGAACTAAAAGGATTAACCGTTCCCAGATCGTATCACTTAACAAATAATCATTAATACAGCTTTACCCGTAATAAACCTGGGTCTAAGATTAATAGTAAACACTAATAGAATATTCTGTCATACAGCAAGTTATTATAGAATTGAAGCGGCGTGATAAATTAGGCTTATCCATCACGATTGGTCACGGAAGTGAGGTAGTTCGTGTAGACTCTGTAGAGGCTTGGGTTGCATTTATGGAGGATTTGGTCGATTTTGACTGGAGTTATATGGCTGTCGATATTTGGAATTTTAATTTTGGTATAGTAGTTTTATTTGGAGGAGGAAATGATGGGTTTGTTGCTTGTTTATTTGTACTTGAATTTTATATAATTGCAGAAATTTGTTATGGGATATATAAATATATGGCACCGAAACTGTAGTAGTTAAGGCCGTGGTGGCAAACAAGTTTGTCGTGGCTGTAAGCGCGATGATTGTGAGTTCGATTCCCAATCGGTTCTTTATTTAGTATTATATTTTTTTCGCTCTGGTACGAAAGGCAATGCGCGGCGTTGTTCTGTTTAGTCCAGTCCCAACACTAGGTTACCTCTGCCTATCCTGCTTTATGCGGGATACAGCGTGAAGCGAAAAACAGAAAAACAACGAAACAGTAAAAAAAAACGCCAAAACACCTAACTATTTCGATAACATTGTATATTTTAGTTCGGCAATTGATGTAGGTAACCTTAGTAAACAACTAAATTAATTCAAAATTGTATTGAATTTATAATATTGCGTATTACATAATTATTTCTACATTAAAATGCACCTATTTTAAACCAATACCATTCAATATAAACTCTTTTACGGTTATTAAGCTATGTAAATAAAGACTGTATGTAAAAAAATCTATTATTCTCTCTAAATAAAGGGAGTCAGTCGTTAAAATGCACAAACCAAGTATCTAATTATTATTTATTATTAAAACAATACATATTATATTTATAAAATGTAGAGTGTACACGAGACTCTATACTTAGAGTATAGTAAAATTAAAATTAAATTAAATCAGCTTCACGCACACAGCAGGGTAGGCTGAGGGAACCTAATGTTAAGACACTCCGTTCTACACTTTCCGCCGAGTTCTAGAGGCATTGCGTGTTGAGTGGCGGAATTCAACTTCGCGCTTTGCCTCGACACCAGAGCGAAGAAATGAAAATATAAATGTAAATAAATATTTCATTTCCTCGAGTGGGGATCGAACCCACAACCAGTCGATTGTACAGACTAGCCTCTAGAGTATAGTAAATAGTATAATTTTGAAGGGTTATAGAAACTTATATAGCGGTAATGAGTCATTATAACTCCATTGTTACGTTGCCGGAAGTACGCCCTGATATGTTTGCCCCGTAGTACTCGATGTTTAAATTAGTTATGGTAAAATACACTTTTTTGCATAATAAAAATGGTAATTTGAGAGAAAAAAAACTGGTTTTGTTTCCTTTATTTCTGTATGTAGACACGATATTGATGTTTAAAATATATTTACAATGTATAGTATTTGAACACTCAATTGCCTTTATGAAACAACACTAACTACCCGTATGCTCTTGGTAAAAATTTTAAAATTATTTTATTTTAAATTCTTATTACAGAAAGTGCCACGGGTACTTATTACTTAAATAACCTTAGTCATCAAGTATCACATGAAAAAAATAAAAATCTCTGTTCATCAATTTATTTGTATAAAGTAAGCTAACAAAGTGAGGCCGGTCGTGGCGCAGCGGCACGAAATGTGACTGCAAATCCGACTGATTGTGGGTTCGATCCTCACTCGAGGAGATGAAATATTTACTTAAATTTATATTTCCACTTCTTCGCTCTGGTATCGAGGTTCAGAAGCCTCCAGAATTCGGCAGAAAGTGGGGAACGGAGTGTCCTAACACTAGGTTCCCTCTGCCTATCCTGCTGTGTGCGGGATACAGCGTGAAACTAAAAAAAAAAAAGCTAACAGAGCTACCAAATATTGCTAGCTAGCTGTATACTCGTACGATAAGAAGTTTTACTTAAACTAAAATATTAGTTTGTTAATTTAAATCAATTTCGTAATCTAGTAATCATCTTAGTTCGACCTGTATAAGTAGGTTTGTTTGCCAATATCTCTATAACCGCAAATCGATATTGAGATGCGGTTTCCACAAATAGACGCAGCAACATTCCATGGAAGTAGGTAAGTTGACATAATAGCTCATCTTTCTTCTGTTTGAATGCAAGTTGCAATGTTGCATTTTTCCTTTATTAATATCAAGTGCATTGTATATTGTTTCTTTTTTTATCTTCACGCTGTATCCCGCATCTTACCAGCCAATTTTCAGGAGTCTAAGGAAATATGTGTTCCAACGAAAGTGACGGAACTTAACGCTGTTCTTTGTCTTCTTACTAGAGCGATTAAATGAAAATATTTTTTTAATTAAAAAAATATTTATTTCTCATTTCTAATCATTGTATGTAAAAACAGAAATAATGTAGAACTTTTTCACTCAGTCGATTAATCAGTTTAAGACGAATTTTCTTGAAATTGTTTTTAAGCACTTAAGTAGTGTTTTTAACAATAGAAAATATCAATACGTATGTACTTAGATAATAAAGAAAGTTACTATAAAAACATATTATAAAAATAAAAAATAAGGGTTACGGAGATATATAACAATAAAAAAACCAATCTCTTCCCATAAAACTATTAAAAAATAAATTTTATTAAGTGTCGACGTCGTTAAGATGGCTATTTATACGAAACATCTGATGCGATGACAGCACTTATTTAAGATCTTGCTACAAATTCATGGGATACCAGAGAACGCTAGCTGTAAAAATTAGAAAGAAATAATAAAATACAGTTTTATGATTGATTTACGAGTTGCTTATGTATATAAATATTAGTTAGTCAGTTTAAAAATAATATCAAAATTATATTCTTTTGTAAGTAAATATTATTTTTTGCTTTCTTCATTCGTCTCGTACATATCAGTGTAGGCAGTGAGAATCTAGTGTTAAGACACTCCGTTTCCCACTTTCCGCCGAATACTGAGTTTCATTGAGTGCTGAGTGGCGGAACTCAATGCCGAGCATTGCCTCGTTACAGCGAGGAAATGAAAATATTATATATCTCTTTTCCTCCAGTGGGAATCGATCTCGCCAAGATTGGTCTCAATTCTCTCTATATTTTTTAAAATATTCCTTTTCACTCTATTTTCTATTCATATAATAAGCCTAGTAAATATTTATAGAGGCCAGTCGTGGCGCAGCGGCACGAAGTGTGACAGTAAAACCGACTTGTTGTGGGACCGACCGGTTGTGGGTTCGATCCCCACTCGAGGAGATTAAATATTTACTTAAATTTATATTTCCATTTCTTCGTTCTGGTGTCGAGGCTAAGCGCGGCGTTGAATTCTGCCATTCAACACGCAATACCTCCAGAATTCGGCAGAAAGTGGGGTCGGAGTGTCTTAACACTAGGTTCCATCTGCCTACCCTGCTGTGTGCGGGATACAGCGTGAAGCTAATTTATTTATTTTAATTGTTAAATATTTAATGCCAGTACAACAACAGATTTTTAATATCCTAGTCTTCTTTCTCTGAATATAACAAAACATCATACAGAAAAAGCTACCCGTACATACAAAATACATAAACGATGTACGCTATCATCCAAAATTTGCGTGACGTCGCGCATATGAAGCAGTAATGGTTTCCCGTTTCCTTAAATCCGCACAATGCCGTCTCGTTGACGAAAATATGAACGTACGAAACCCCAAAAAAAAATAACGAGATTTCTGAATAAGACTGCGGTGGGTACTGAAATTAAAAATTTGTGATGAGTGTTTGTATGTATGTATGTATGTATGTATGTTTGGCTGATTCGGTTTGGTTTGTAATTAAAAATGCAAAAGTTATGTTGATTATTTTCACAAAAGGAATATTTTATGCTATCGTAATAATATTACAGACTAGTGGGCGCGCGCAGCTTCGCCCGCTTATTTGCACCCTTAGGGGTGAACTCTAAAAAAAACACGAAACATGTGTTCAATAAAATGTTTTTAAGAGTCTGAATTTCAAATTTTATAAAAATCGGTGTCGATTTAATTTTTTTTTCATACAAACTTTCAACCCCTATTTTATCCCTTTAGGGTTAAAATTTTTCTAAATCCCTTCTTAGTGGATGTCCAGATTATGAAAACAAACATCTGTCCAAATTTCACGTTTCTACGCACAGCGGTTACGGCTGTGCGTGCGTCTTACCTCAGTCAGTCAGGTACATGTCCTTTTATATATATAGATGTGTCACGTCTGACTGTAAACGCGATGGTTGTGGGTTTGATTCCAACTCTGAATGACTTATTTTTATTTCTTTACTATGATCTGAAAAGTGTGGATCGGAGTGTTTTAACACTAAGTTTCTTATGCTATATACTGCAGAGTACGGCATGAAGTGAAATAAATATATGTATTAGGCACCAAAAAGTAATAAATATATTTTTTAGCTTCACGCTGTATCCCGCATACAGCAGGGTAGGCAGAGGGAACCTAGTGTTAAGACACTCCGTTTCCCACTTTTCACCAATTTCTGGAGGCATTGCGTGTAGAATGTCGGAACTCAACGCCCCGCCTCGACACCAGAGCGAGGAAATGAAAATATAATAATTGTAAATAAATATTTCATCTCCTCGAGTGGGGATCGAACCCACAACCAGTCGATTTTACAGTCACACTTTGTTCCCATGCGCCACGACTGGCCTCTATATTTTAGAAAAAGACCATAAATTGGGACACTATTAGCGAGTCAGTCGATACGAAATTCAAATGAGGGATCAAAACGTATGTGCGACATCCGTCCCCCGTAGCGCGTATTTGTTACTCGCAGGGGGTCAGCGTGGAAGCACGTTCCTGACATTCTTTCCGAAATAGCACCACGTGTTCCTTAGGATCGTCGATTAATCTCTTCACACTTGGAGCTTAACAAAAATTGCTTTGGAAAAGATATATATATTTCTTTCTTTACGATGTCTTTACTGGCTTTTAGTTTTTTTTTTGTTAGACCTTAGTAATGTCTTTATTTGCAATGAGTGTCTTAACAACTTTGAATGAAAGGTTGTATCTGTATTGAGAATTCTAGTGAAAAATATTTTCTATATTGATGCTAGTTGTCATGTATTTATTTACTTTACCCTAAGAACTCGGTGCTCTGAACTGTGTTATAATATTATTATACAAACAAATTATTTTTGTATAAGAATGATTTTATAAGTTATATAAAAGTTATAGAGTAGGAATATTAGAGTTTTTTGATGATAAGATCTCCTACAAAGCAATAACTTTTAATGTGTATGAGTTGTTAATATTCTAAGAATTGCCTTTTAGTCAATATTCGCAACAAGTTTCAAGGAATTTTTTCCACCGTTTTTATCTCTATATATAATAAGACAGTAAAAATATTTTGTCTGTACATTTAGTAATTTTGACTGAAATGGATAGAGGGACACTTAAAAAGACTAATAGAAAGCAAAAAGATTTTTTTTGAATTTCTTGTCTGTCTGTCTGTCTGTCTGTCTGTCTGTCTGTCGACATATTGTTGTCCGCATTTTTCTCTGAAATTACTGAACCGATTTACTTGAAAATTTCACCAATTGCTTTGTTTTAACTCAATTTAGGTTCTAAAGTTTGGTTCATCAAAATCGGTTCATTAAAAAAAAAGTTATCGTCATTTGAATGAACTCAAGGCATTAGCTTGCCAGCGAATGTTATATAGAAATCGCGCTGGTATGACCCTGGCTAAAGAATGACATTCGAAACGTCTTGATTATATGACTGTTGATAAAAATATATATTTTTGA
>JAATLQ010018397.1:8149-19175 GCA_013421005.1 Heliconius erato x Heliconius himera | reverse complement strand
GCGATGCAATAAAAAATACGCATAAAAAAATAGTAAATTAATTGTGAATAAGAAACAATACAATTACGTAAACACGCTGTACGCTGGGGACAACGTGCGACACATATATTTATATAATTATTAAATATGACTTATCTTTATATATATATATATAATACCTGAACCAGTATTTGTCGTCTCGTCCTTGTCCTTGTGTTTACGGAGCAGGAAGTGATTGCTAACACCGAGTTCCTCGCGCGGCGAGAGAGTCCTGCACTCGTCTGAGCACCTACCTTGCTTGACAAGTATCACCTTTACACCAAAATTATTAATAGTAGTTAAGTGGGGACCGGAGTGTCTCTTCATTAGGTTCCCTCTACCTACGTTTGAGTTTTGATGGTCGGAACTCAACGCCGCGCTTTACTTTGTTACCAGAGCTATGATATAAAAAAATACACAACCCATCGTTTACAGTCGCACGCTAGCGCCACTGCGGCACTACTGGTCTCGACATACATATATATTAAAGTTTTTATTATCATTACTTTCTATTCATATTAAACATATATTTTTCATCTTCACATCTCCCTAGCGGGTAGTCAGAGTTTATTATTATGTGAATCAATCGTTGTATTTTTAACCGACTTCATTACTTTGTCATACTATTGCTACGATATAATTTTAAAGAAAATATAATACAATTGAGATACATTAGGTATTTACTAACATTAATCATTACATGATTAAAGTTGATTCAAAACCAGTTTTTATAATAATTATTACAATTTCTTCTCCTTCCTATTAGTTTAGTGTTTGTTGTAAAACATCAATCACACCTCGTTTAGTCGTACGCGGTACGAGTACGTAGATATGTCGGCTCACACAAACAGACGCGGCGCGACCACGACGCGAGCCACTACGACTAATTATAGCCGAGCGAGTTCCAACTGTGCCACTTTGTTGCGGGTATGCGGAACCGGACAGATTAACACGTCTTCATTATTGCTACTGTCTGACTACCGACCCGTGACTCAGTGGTAGCACTGGTATTGGAGGTAGCAGATTGAGATTCAAATATAACGACGTAGTACTTTTATTAGAGGCCGGTCGTGGCGCAGCGGCACGAGGTGTGACTGCAAAACCGACTGGTTCTGGGTTCGATTCCCACTCGAGGAGATGAAATATTTACTTAAATTTATATTTCTATTTCTTCGCTCTGGTGTCGAGGTCAAGCGCGGCGTTGAGTTCTGCCCCTCAACACGCAATGCCTCCAGAATTCGGCAGAAAGTGGGGAACGGAGTGTCTTAACACTAGGTTCCCTCTGCCTACCCTGCTGTGTGCGGGATACAGCGTGAAGCTAATTTAATTTTATTTTATTTTTTAGTACTTTTATTTACTACACGTTAGCATTGAAATTTAGAGCCCAAAATAAATGCTGAGTAGCGGATCTTAACACCGCGTTGTGTTTTACAGATAATTATAGCCTAAATAAATACTGTCCATGACTATTCTGTACAAAAAAATTAAAACAATAGATCATCCAATTAAAAAGGGAGGGTAATGTGTTTATCAGTCTAAGTATGTTAGAAACTATGTATGTGTGTGTGTGTTCCTATGTAGTGTTGTAGAGAATCACTTGCGAGTATCACTGAAGACATGACAGTAATCAAAACTCATCATAGCACCATGTAGTTAAGATAAAAATGATATCTACGAAGTAACGTCACGTCGAGTGTGAGAGGTTATCGTTGACTAGGTATTCAAATATGACTGTTTAGTTCCTTTCATGATTTTTAATTTTAGGCAGCGATTTAGAATATATATCTACTTGATGTTGTTTTAACAATCATTCGTGCTAACTTTAATATTTATAGTTGTAAGTTTACTTGTAGTATACATGTAGGTGCTCTAATTACTCGACGATAGGAGCAGTGATAGCCTACCTGTTAGTGGACCTCGAGAGTGGGTTCAAATCACCACCATATATGGGATATTCGAAGTTAAGAAAACGTTACAAAACATGTGAAATAAAAGAAATATTATAATAAAACAAAAAACCCAACTGCATAAAATAAAAAATAAAAAAAAAACAAGCGCAATACTTCATTAGGATTAACAGCAAGATCTATTCTTTAACCAATGAAATCTTCATAAGAAAAACAAAATAAATGCATAAGTTTATAATTTATCGTAAAAATATTTTTCAATTCTAGTTTCTGAGATTAGAACGTTAAACCAAATAAATTCTTCATTTACAAAATGAATGTTGATTAATTTAATACCATTGGTTCTGAGCAGACATCCATTCTGCGACCTTTGTTCTTCCGACTTACCTTTAGGTAAACAAATCATTGATTGGTGAGAATTAAACCTACAATATCTGCAATGTTGTAGGTAAATATTTATATTTATTACCTTAGCTCCTACTTGCGGCATCACCCTCCAACGGAAAACTATTTATTAAGAATTGTGATACATTGTAAGTATCCGAAACCCCTTTTTTTACAAATTCTTTAATTTTATAAAATTAGTTTTGCAAATATTTACAAATCAAATAACAATTTAAATATTTCCTATATTGTATATTGACAGCAAGTAGCATCCACTCAAGGCCCGCGTGTCGACGCGGAAGACACGCAGTCTCTCTCATACCTCGTGCCTCGTGGCTGTTGCAACACCAAATTATTTATTACATACATTTCTATACATTTGAATAAGCGTATCGATAATAATAAATTAAAGATTTAATTTGCTATCGAAAATTGATGTTCATCATTATACTTAGTGATTTATGCGCTTTAGACCTACTCTACTACTTGCCTACTACCGCTGTGCGTGATGATCGTGTAGTGTGGTTCATTTTACAGTAGTTATAATCATTTGACTGAATGTAAGGATACATGGATTAAACAATTTAGTTGTCTCTTTTAGGGTTCTATGCTCTTTAAGGAAAAAAGGAACCCTTATAAGATCACTTTGTTGTTCGTCTGTCTGTCTGTCAAGAGCTTTTATCTCAGACACGCTTGAATATAGGGTCGAAATTCAAATCATATATTCAGATCTACGGCCACTTGATTTTCTGATAAAATCTACATTTAATTAAAAAAACGATATGACCATTTATATCGAGTAAAACGCGTAAAAAACCTCTAAAGGGAATCAAAATTAATAGGGTACTTCCGTTTGACCTAGAATTATCAAATTTGGCAGCTAGCATCTACAGGTAGTATTAGTTCAGGAAAAAATCATTACATTTGTGGTTAAATCAAGTAATCGTTAATTTAAGTTTTAAGTCGTTAGTTCAAGTGAGGTGAGTTCGAATTTAATGCCCCTAATGCACAAGTATATTTAATATAATTAGCAAAAAACAATCTTTTTTTTATGGAAAAAGACAATGCAAACGAGCGTTCGGGTCACCTGATGGTAAGTGATCACCGCCGCCCACGGCCCCGTGCAACACCAGAGGAGCTACAGGTGCATTGCCGGCCTGTTAACTATAAACTATTTACAGAATAACATATTCTCACTGAATTTATAAAGTTGAATTTCGAGAATTCTTTCTTTTAATTATTTCTCACAAAGCAATCCTTCTCAGCTAGGCTAGGCACTCCGCTCTCCTCCCACAACCGAATTTCGAGTCATTCCGTTGAGTGGTGGAACTTAACGCTACCCTTTGTCTTATTGTCAGAGAGAGGAAACGAGTATAATTCATGCCCCCGAGCGGGAATAAAACCCACCACCGCACTGTCGCGTTTAGACGATATGTCGCAGCGCAGGACAGCATATTTTTTTTCTTATTTATACAATACTAGAGGGCGCGCGCGGCTTCGCCCGCTTATTAGGAGTGAATTCTAAAAAAACCAGGAAACACGTGTTCAATAAAAAAATTTTAACAGTCTGAATTTTAATTTATATAAAAATCGGTGGCAATTTTAAGATTTTTCATACAAACTTTCAACCCCTTCTTTAAATCCTTACGGGGTGAATTCTTAAAAACTATGAAACACGTGTTCAACAAAATATTTTTAAGAGTCTGAATTTCAAATTTTATAAAAATCGGTACAGATTAAAAAAAAATTCCATACAAACTTTCAACTCCTATTTCATCCCTTTAGAGTAAAAATTTTTCAAATTGCCTTCTTAGTGGATGTCCAGAATATGAAAATAAACATCTGCCCAAATTTCACGTTTCTACCATCAGCGGTTACGGCTCTGCGTGCGTCTTACCTCAGTCAGTCAGCACAAGTCTTTTTATATATATAGATTACATAAAAGAGGTAAAAAAAGTTCAAAACTTATTGAGCTTTCAAAGGCACAAACAAGATGACGAAGACTTTTCTTAACAGAATGCTTTATCCATAGCCAAATTCTACGGCCTCTGCATACTTTTTCGCCCGCGACTGTCTTATATTTATCCAATCGCTAGTGCTGTGTGTTTGTTTAAATATTTAATAACACAGTTAATAATAATTGTTATATCAAAAAACAAGACTAAAAACATAATAAAAACTAATTTTTTTTTTTATTTAATTGTACAAAATGACCCAGCGCGGCGTGAATACTGCCTACGCAGAACTCAGGTATTTCCCAACATAAAATTTTTACTGACTTACCGGTCGTCGAATTTGTACTAATGTCTACAGTTTTATACTGAAACTTTAATAATTTAATCTTCTTGTTTTAATGTCTGTATAAAAACAAATAGCACAAGAAACAAAGAGGAACGTTAAGTTCCGATACTCAATATCTACGCAATGTCTCGAAAATTATGCGGAAAATATTTTCTTAACACACGGTACTAAAAAAGCTGATATATCATTCTGTTAAATTTTAATGGAATTCAATTTCCTCTATGAGAAATGATTAATAAACAAAATATTTTTTACACCCTGATAAAAAATTTAGGTGTCGTATTCAACACAACATCTTGATATTGCGAGAATAAAGAGGAAGGAAGAGTCTTAACACTAGATTATTGGAACGTATCCTACTATAGGCGAGGGTAAATTAGGTCGATCCTTATTTATTGAATTATTTATTTTCATTTTGCCTGGTACGGAAGAACGCGCGAGTTCCGCCATTCAACACGCAATCAATCCATAATTCGGCGGAAAGTGGGGAGCGGAAGTGTTGAGTGGCAGAACTCAACGCCGCGCTTAACCTCGACAGAGATATAAATTTAAGTAAATATTTCATCTCCTCGAATGGGGATAGAACCCACAACCAGTCGGTTTTACAGTCACACTTCGTGCCGTTGCGCCACGACTAGCCTCAAATCCTATTAAGCCAAAAAGAACATAAGAACATAATTTTATTTAAATTGCAACACCTTGACAATGAAATATTCATTATTGCTCACATATTAGTTATCCTGTTAGGTAATTAATGCGTGCGTACGACACTATAGGGAGGGAGTCAATAAATAATACGAGGAAAATTATAATACACATATATTTATTAGTTATCTGTACTGTACGAGTATGTCTCTTACGCTAGCGACTAGCGAGTCAGTATCGCTACCAGATGCGTTACATTCTTAAAGACTATTTACACAAACCACTATACTTGGATAATTTTACATAATTCTATAGCAACTTCAAAAGAACATTGATTTTATTTATGACTAGTGGGAACTTAGCGGCTTCGTCCGCTTCTTTTTTATTTGAAATTATTAATAAGTGCATTCTATCTTTACTGTTTGTGAATTAACCAATTTAGGTTTTACACCAAAGTGTAAGTTTTATAAATAAAACGTTAAATTGATTTTTCCTACAATGTCCCGTTTTGAGGCGACCGAATCATGTCATGTTATCCATAACCTACTCTATCGGATAACGAAAATCTCATAAAAAGTCAGTACAACCGGTCCAGAGATTAGCGCGGACAAACAGAATGACAAACACAAATTTTAAAAATGTTTTTTTGTGTTTTAGTATCATGTTAATAATAGATGATAGATTAAACTTGTCTACTATACAGAAAATATGTTATTAATTCTTTATTTTATTATTTTTTATCATTTAGCTAAGCTACTACCACCATTATGTTCTTCATCATATATTTAGCTGAACTGCTATGATTACTTATCAGAATTTCCAGATCTTATTATTCTATATGTATTTTGATAGAAAATGCTCCCAGGACCTATTAAATTGTTTTTTATAGTTTAGTTGGACCTCTACGGCTGTGCATCAGGTGTGGACTCTTCGACACCAAATATAGTCCAGATCCTGCCTCGTATTAGTTATTTAAGTCCCTCTCTCTACATTGCATTGAAAATATATTTAATGTACAGACACAAAGTTGGTACTGTTTTATTATTTATAATATAGACTAGATTTCTCCTATAACTTCAACCACGTGGTCAAATGAAGAACTATGATTTGTGTTGTGTGACGGATGAATAAATAAATTATTTACATTTAATTGCAAGACAAAGTGCGGCACTGAGTTCGCCACTAACAACCCAGTGTCTCTAAAGTTATCGTAGTGTTTAACACTAGACTCCATCTGCCTAGCGTGCTCCACGCGGGATACAGCGTGAAGCCACTAAGCTACTACACGACGAGCGTACGAGCGCACCGACGACGCGCGCCTCTATCTCCGCGGATGTGCGCCAGCAGCTCCGCTCCGGTGACTCACGTCAAGTATTTATAATATGTTGGAACACAATTACCCACTCTATAAACATTTTTACATTCTATTTATTGCAAGTTATGTGGACGGTAGAGTAGGTACCACTACTCGTGTGTGCGTGTATGTGCGTGTGTGCGTGTGTGCGTGTTATATAAGCGGGAGTTTATTTGCAATTCAAGTTAAAATGTATCTTTTAAAAATGTTATAAATAGTTATACAACGTGGCTATAAACTACACGTATTTCATCCATTAAGTTTTTTTACACTTGCGGGATTCAACGCCGCGCTTTGCCCTTCTAATTATCTAAAATGAACTCAATAATGTATACATCTCGTTAAGGAAAAACATTATAGACAAATATTATTTAAATGACAAATTGATTGTATTTCATCTTTATGTATTAATAATTTATTATCATCTTAAAGATAAGTATAGTATATTAAGATAATTTTAATATCTAAAAGTTTGTTTTAATTTTAAACAAAAAATATAAAACAACATAAATGTGTGTAGGTATATATTTTTTTAAATATTGTAATGTATGTGAACCCACTGATCCCGCTGAGGGCCGACCGCGCCGCGTATCGCAGTTGTTTATATTCGTCGACGAGGTCAAAGTCACATCCTCCATTAAAACCAAAGCTATCTTGTGATACGTGACGGTACTAATAACTAATGCTTTACCTAAAATGTATTAACTGCCAGTACTCCGCTTATAAATACGAGTACTTATTGAGACTACTTATAGACAGGCGCAAAAGGAAAAATATTTTAATGATCTTTTAACGTTTCTTTATACATATACATGTTTATATAGATAAAATATATAGTCCTTCTAAATTGTATTAAGTTTATTAGAATAAGAACCTTTATCGGTAATATGTATATATGTATATAAAGATATTTATAAAAATAAATAACAAAAATAAAAAAAACCTTGCGTTAATTACAATGCTGGCTGTCCTACTTACACGACCTGTCTGTACAAACTTTACTTATTGAGTCTATGAAAAACAACCGTTTATGGAAAAAATAAGTTAACGGGAAAGTAATAGAGGAGTGATCGCTCTAAGGTTATGTATTATGTAATAAAAACCCGAGTAGAAAGTACTTCCCGTCGACTTACTATTATGAAATTTGGCAGAAAGTGATCGCTTGCAATATAAATAAATAACCAAAAAATGCGAATTGATTAGTATATTATAGAAAAAGTTCATTACAAACTTATATTGCAGTCATGCATGCATGCATGCAGACAAAATTCGGGTGTATGTAACACCCACAAACGTGACTTTTATTAGTCTCGATGGCGGAGACCGACTCGCGCTTATGATATCTACGTAGGAAGACCTAGGGTCATCTCGTAGGAACATACATTAGAGCTCCTTTGGTAGAGTTTAAAGAGGCCAGTCGTGGCGCAGGGGCACAAGCGTGTGACGTTAAACGCGGACGGGGGTCCATCCTCACTCGGTGAATTTAGTTTACTCTGGTGTCGACACAAAGCGCGGCGTTGAGTTTCACCACTGAACGGAAAGGCGGAGAGTACGGAGCGGAGAGTCTTAACACTAGCCTCCTTCTGCCTACCCTATTACACTATTAATAAACATTTGTATATCTTGTTAACTACGAGCATTCTCCCCAAAGGAGATCGTCTTGTACACACACCTACCCCTACTTCTATTTAAATGATTGTGGGATTGGTATTTTGGGTATAAATACCAATACAGATACATTGTAAGTAGGCGCTTACTTAATATTGGTGATTTTCCATTGTTGCTTTTAAACTATATACAAAAGTATTTAAGAATAAATTAAAATAGAAAGTAAAAACGATTTACACCGATACGCTACTAGCGGTCGCCTCGAGCGGGCGCTCTCGACCGCTCCGCGTAGAACGTACAACTTACAACAATTAAATACTTTTACCGACACGCGTATGTACGAGTATGTGCTTATTACTAATTCAAGCAGCCGCTTAAAGGTTAACGGCATGAATAGTAATAGCTGTAATTGACTAGTTCGTGTAATAGTTTATATGAGTCTGTGAGTCGCACGGACGGACGGACGGACGCACGGACGTCGGGTCGCGGCGGCGAGTCCTGCGGGGTGTATTGTTTTCCTCGTAGTGTTCTTCATAACTTATTGTTTTATTTCTGTTTAGTTAATTATGTAATATTTATGGGATTAGAACTATGTATGTACATATATTTATTTCATTTTATAAATTGACCCAGTGAGGCCAGTCGTGGCGCAGAGGCACGCAGTGTTACTGTAAAACCGACTGGTTGTGGGTTCAACACGCAATACCTCCAGAATCCGGCAGAAAGTGGGGGACGGAGTGTCCTAACACTAAGTTCCCTCTGCCTACCCTGCTGTGTGCGGGATACAGCGTGAAGTTGATTTTGATAAATTGACAAGTAAAGTTTAAACATTAGACTAGACTACTTTAACTATGGTTTTCTTTGTATTATTTTATTGCATAAACGCGATCATTTAAATATTATATTATTCGATATACATTTTTATTTAAACGTATTTATTTAATTGTATTCGGTGCCTAAATTAAATTACTTTAGAAAATAAGCTGAATATTTTTCAAAAAATCCTTCCAAAATGTGTTTGTACGAGTATGTACAGTAGATAGATAAAGTAATTGTTATGTAGAGATAGCGTTCGAAACAAATTAGCTCTACCGTGTATTTAGTTTATAAAGACACTCTAAATTACAAAAGAAATATTTATAGAACAATTATAATTAACCATTCTCAAACATTGACGTATTTTAAATATGAGTAAATATTAGAATTCTGATCTGTTAATATTTTGAAATTAATAAAACGATAAATAAATACTCTCCAAGTCCAAAGACTCAATGATGACATGATTGTATTCATTTCCCACCAACATTGTTTTCATTTCCCTGATGTGATAGACGATGCGCGGCGTTGAGTTCTGTCACTCTCCGCGCGATGTTTTAACACTACTGGTACACCGGGTGTACACCCGACACCAGCCCACCAGCGAGAGCGAGACTTTATTGTTAAATAAAAACAAATTAATATATTTTTAAAATTTATTTATTGATTTAATAATGTAATATTTAGGTATATATATTAATTAATACACGAATAACTGTTACAATTCGGAAGCTTCTTCTAGGACTGGTGCATAGTGTAGGAATGGAAATAACTCTTCTTGACGAGTGTCCGCGTCTTGTGACGGAACATTTCATCGAACATGCAAATATTTACATACTGTTACTTTTACATAAAACTGACATTCAAACTTCATCCACATTCACAGACATATCTTTTGTTACGAAGAGAACTTTTATTTATAAGTTAAATAAAACAATCAAATACACAAAGATAAACTAACAAAATGTACAATCGTTACAATAATTTTCTCGACAGGATATTTTTGAGGACAAAATAACGAGTTGATATTCCTTTTACAATCTGTTTGTAACCATTTGATAGGTAAAGTAAATAATAAAACCAATTATGTATTACAATGTAATCGGCAATCGTTGTAGTGAAAATGAGCATTTCGAATAAATACGATTATCTATTATAATCTTAAGATTTATCGTAAGATTATTATAATCTTAGGAACGGCATTCAGTACCATTATTATTAATATATTTATTTCGTAACATTTAGTTTTACATTCATACACTTAAAATATACATCCGTTTTCTTTGAGATGGCGACATGCTGACTTTAAAATGTTTGTAAAAGTTACTTATGTCATTATTCACAACAATGCGGTTACTAAATAATAAAAATACTCATCAAAGAAGTCTAAATGAAAAGCAGAAAAGTTGTTTTTACACAATAGACTTATTTAATAATTTCAAAATAAAATAAAGAGGCCAATCGTGGCGCAAGGGCACAAAGTGATACTTTACAGTCTCTTACGCCCAATATTAATAACCTATCTCCAACGTCAATGAAACAATCTAAGATTCTAAGATTGACGTTGGAGATAGGTTATTAATACTGGGCGTTAGTCAGTCTCTATCGATCGGTCGTGAGTTCGATCCCCACTCAATGAAATGAAATATTTATTTAAACTTATATTTCATTCATTCATTCATTGCTTCGCTTTGGTGTCGAGGTAAAGCGCGGCGTCGAGTTCCGCCACTTGACACGCAATGTCTTTAGAATTCGGCGGAAAGTGGGGAACGGAGTGTCTTAATACTAGGTTCCCTCTGCCTACCCTGCTGCGTGCGGTATACAGCGTGCTGCGTGAAGCTGATAATTTGTTCACTTTAATGGACAGAAAAATACAACATAATTCAAATGATTTAATAGACATAGAGTATTGCGTAAAATAAATAAAGTAAAATGAAGCACTCCTTGTAGATTATTATAAAGCATGCTGCGTAACGTGGTAGTCTGGTGGCAC
>JAATLQ010018396.1:66335-81403 GCA_013421005.1 Heliconius erato x Heliconius himera | reverse complement strand
TACCTTACGTGTATTTTCACCACCAAGCAAAAGCGAAAGAAAAATTTTCTGGTATTCAAAATTACAAAAACATGAACTACTTGCCAATCTGCGTTTACCTTCCGTCATAATGAATTTGAATACTAGCGATATCTAAA
Source organism: Heliconius erato x Heliconius himera (assembly GCA_013421005.1). NCBI lineage: Eukaryota > Metazoa > Arthropoda > Insecta > Lepidoptera > Nymphalidae > Heliconius > Heliconius erato x Heliconius himera. The sequence goes on along the minus strand of JAATLQ010018396.1, from coordinate 81,266 downwards.
GACACTCTCTAAAACGTCATAAGATCACACTTAGCGCAAATATTTAAATCAATATTGGCAGTGTGTCATCTTATCTTCGTATGCCATCTTAAGCACAATTCCTCTATATAGTATATACGTACTTCATTGTACGTTGTATATATTATATATAACGTATCAATGTATATGTATTTGTATATATATGTGTGTATATATACCGTATCGTGGAGATGTTAAAGAGACGAAACCTAATATTCTTTTCATTTATTATACCTATATTTCATTTGGTCACTTATACACTACAAAACAATAACGGAAAATTATTTGACAATTCAATTTGTAGCGAATAAATTTATGACGCTGATTTAGTGTGTTTACAAATGATGTTTATAAATAATATTAATAAATGTGCAATGCCCCTACAATATTTGTTATATAGCACTCGGTGTCGCAGGCGGAAAACTTATTTAATATCATAATGTGTCCAAAAAAGACATTTCCATTCTTTGGTAGAGTTTCATCATCCGTTGAGGATTCGTGACTTCTTCATGTCTTTGATAAAATAGCAATCAATTTAGATTAAAATAACAATAAAGTCACACTCACAATTTCCAAAAACTACATACCAAATCTATTAAGTATATCTCTCATTCAGCGAGACATGATTGCTCAATCTAATTTGTCAAGACGCAAACGTCAACAATATAAAATAACAGATCTTATGACAATGTCAGCAAAAAAGATTGTTTCTAATTTTACTAATTCAACAGCTAATAGAGGAGTAGAAGCTAAAGAAATTGAAATAGGAAACGCGCAGCTAGGTTATTAATATTTCAATTACGAACGAAAAAATATTATTTTAGTGTTGTAAATTTTAGCAATCTCTGTGCACAGACGTAAACTCGTCAAGCTCGAGTCGGGCGCCAACAGAGGGTGGCGCAGCGGGCGGCGACGCGCCCCGCCCGTCCTCGCCTGTGCTTCTAAGTGACCAGTCCGCGTCCTATGTTCAGGTTCACTTGTATCAAATTAAAATTGCGCGACAGGTTGTAGGTTTGGCTCCCACTTGAGAAAATAAAATATTTAATATTTTCATTTTCTCGCTCTGGAGACGAGGCAACGCTGTGCTACTCAACACGCAATGCCTGCAGAATTCGGCGAAAAGTGGGGTACAAAAGTGTTGTAAACAGAGTATCTTCGCACTAGGTTCCCAGGTTACCCCTGCTTACCCTGCTAAAGCAGTGTGAATTTAAATGACCACACTTTATTGTCAACACTAGGTACGACGTACCTATATTGTTTATAATTGTAATAAAAATAAATATTGTATTAATAGATTTCATTATTTTAACTGCAAAATTATCGACACAGTTGCATAAACAATGGTAATATTATATTTAAAATTAACAATACAAGGTGGTGGTACAAAAACAGCGACGCGGTGCTCCCAGGGGCGGTGCGGACGCGCGTCTCCCGTCCTCCTCCAGCCCCGTCCTCGTCACCTCGTCGCTACCAGTGGGTACAGGGTATACACTATACGCTTAGTAGATTATACTTTGAAGATAATATTAGTATCTATTAGAAGATAGTATTTTGAAATAATTTCGAAATATTAATATATTTATTTACATGCATTTATACCGCAAATAGAAAATAATATACGAAAACGCTGGAGCACCTAAGACTGTGCTGCTGGCCTGTCCAGCCTTTGCCCTTCAATCGCAACCGTAAGACTTGTTTTTTTTCCATAATAGCAATAGCTTCATTACAGTACCTATATATTATATTCTTACATACCATACATATACAGATAATATCGACCTACTTACGTACAGCACATATATAATGTATGAATGTTTGTATATTTATGTAAGTACAATGTATGTTCCATATACAACAAAATAATTTGATACATTTTAAGCAAGATGGGATCACGTCCTTTCGTGTGTCGGGGAAGGTACCAAAGTGACGGAAGCTCTGCGACACGCCGCAGGTGACAGCGACCATCCAACGTGCAAAAAACAAAAACTGCATGTAAGTACAAAGTATCACCTCGTTACTATAAATAATAAATAATATTCGTAATAAAAGTAACTTAAATAATGGATTTACAGAAATCTTTAAAGAGTTGTATCTGGAAAAACAAGGAGTGCCCTAAAATGGAGGACACTAACTTAGAAAACGACACAGGTAAAGAATTTTATGGTGCAGGCAGTTCTTCATTTTTCAGAATATTAGTTTGATATTTTATGAAATTACTTGCAACAGGATAAACAGAGAGACAATTGTTAGTACACTCGGTTCTCCACACTCTGCCGGATTCCTAAAACCTCAATTATAATAAGTGATAAGACACTTCTTTAGAATACATTAAATGTTCGACGGAGCAGTATTTGAAGCCGCGCCTCTTGAAAACGTAAGAGCGCTCTCATCGGGCTACGTAGCTCGAGGAAGTATTATTCTTTTCTAAATGTGGTAACATTTTATATGCAAAGTGGGTCTGGAGCGTATCGAAGTGTATCGCTTCGAGCGCGGCGCGGAGTGGCTGTGGGCGCGCGCCGAGCCCGACACCCACGTAGAGCGCGCCGCGCGCAGACTCGCCCGTCCCGCCGCCACCCTGCTGCGCGAACTGCTAGCCGCGCCGCGCTTGCTGGTGGAGGCGGGCGGCGCCGTGCTGGCGGCGACGGCACGCTGCGTGCTGGGCGGCGCGCGTGCTGTGCTAGCGGGCGCGGCCGAGGCGGCGTCGGACGCGGCGCTCAAGCCGGCGCTGGCGCTGTCACACAACGCGCTGACGCGGCCGTTGCTGGCGTGCGCAGCGCAGGCGGGCGGCGCGCTGCGGGAGGCGCTGCGGCCGCTGGCGGGAGCGCTGGGCGACGCGCTGGACCCGCTGGCACGCCTGCTGTCCTCGCTGCGCCTGGTGCACGTGCACGTGGAGCGCGCGCCCGCGTGCCGCTGCCAGCATACGCCGGTCTGACGTGGACAACCTTATTGACTTAAGTTTATAATAAATATCCATAATGAAACACATGTTACCATTTTTATTTAACGTATGCCACCATCAAGGCTGTTGTACGTCCATCGCTTATATTTATTGGCCACTCTTATTTGTAGAGTAAATTAAAACGATAATAGCAGGCTCAGATTAAGCCTTAGCTGGTTTATTATAAGCCTTTGAAATATATTTCAGATCTTTCATTGTAAAATGATGCTATATAGAATTTCTAAACAATACATGCTAACGCGGCATTGTACTATTTTTATAGTTTAGCTGCGCTTGGCTATGGCTGTTGCTCATTTGTTGTGAACACTATTCAGGGAGCCGAGAGATAAAGGTAAACAAAACCAGAAAAAAAGTTACTTTGCAAGTCACGATTGGTGGAGTTAGTATATATTATAAAAATAAGAAGGGGGTCCAAGATTGCCCGTAGCGACCCCTGCCAGCCCTTACGAGGGCTGCAACGTTCCATCGGCCACGTGCAACTAGAGCGCACTGTTAGGGCGTCCCCCAAGGCGACGTGCACCAATGCGTCCCCGCTGATGTGTCAAGTCGTTTTGTATTTGTCGGTGTATAGCTCTTATGTGTTGTTAAATACCATTAGTTTTTTTTTCTGTTTCTCATGTAATAATAAAAGTTTGTTTAAAAGTAATTTTAAAGATATTAAGAAAAATGTAAATTAACAAAAAAGTATACTATTGGCGCATGTTGTGTCTACCTGTAAAGGGAATAACACTTAGCAATGTATTTTTTTTTTATTATTTTATATTCATGTACTGTGTGTATTCTGTTGGTGGACCTTATAAATAAATAAATAGTTAAACTGAACTATTATTTATCACTTTTGTGTGGAGATAAAAATATTACATAGCAATTAATGTTTGGTATATTCAAAAATAAACAAATTATTTCCACGGTTAATATGTAAATATAAATGAAAAGAAGAAAAAATTATGGATTAATTTAATAAAAACTTCAAAATAAGACAAAACTGCAGAATTTACCTTATGTTGGACTTTTAAGTTACGTACGGGCCAACTTGGTTAAACAAGTGTATTTTTATTTTATGGTAAGAACAATTTTGCAAGCCAATATTGATATTGGAAAACAACCTGCTAGTCACAAACCGGAACATTTGTTGTGTTCAAAGTTACACTACTATGGAACAGCACTATTCTTATTATTGTATTGGATTTTTGAATAAAGCAATGTCTGATATAACCTTTATTCTAAAAAAAATATCTATTAATAATAGTTAATAATTAATAATTATTTTTGGGTGATAAAATTTTGGAAAACATAAATAAAACAACAAAATGCATCCACACAGTTTACTGTTGTTGTGAGTCGGGTGGCGCGGGGGCGGCGGCGGTGGCGGTGGGCGGCGCGGTGGGGCCGGTATTGGGGGCGGGGGCGGCAGCGGGCGCGTGGTGTGCGGTGGGCGCGAGGTGCGCGAGCACCACGTGCTGAGGCGGCGCGCGGGCGGCGGCACGGCGCAGTTGCTGCAGCTGCAACGTACGCAGGGCGGCGCCACTGGCGCCCGCCGCCACCACAGTGGCGCCCTCAGGGGCGGCGCTGACACTCGGGGACCCGCTCTGGAATACAGAAATTAACTATGTACTATAATTACTCTCTTTGTTATGTCTCAGTTAAGCATCGTAGTTAGGACTTTTTAACAATTATTTGCCACTTACATATTGCTTACGTAGAGTTAAAGCACTATCGATAAATCGTCGCCGCCCTAAAGTTAGGCTATCTGAACTTTTGTACATTTTTACTCGGGAAGAAAAATCAACCTGTAACCTTAGTATACAAGACAAAATTATATGTATGAAGTGCACTTACGCGTACCTGCGGCTGCGCGGCCGCCGCGTGGTGCAGGATCTTGAGGTGGTGGCGCGCCGTCAGCGACTGGTGCCGGTACAGCAGCTGCGCCGGCGCGCGCACCCCGCCACCAACACCGATGCCGCCCGCGCCACCCACGCCACGCCGCGCCTCTCCCGCAACCGCCGCCCCCGCGCCCGCCGCTGTCGCCGCCACTACGATGCGTTGCGGGGCTGCGGGAGCGGCGGGCGGCGTGTGCTGGGAGGGTTGCGGGGGCTGCGCACCACCCGCCTTCATTTTCTCTTTGGCGATGCGCTCTGCGCGGCGCGTGGCCACCTCCATAGGCGTGGGCGGCGCGTCGTAGTCGACGCCGTGGTCCGCGAGGAGGGCGGCGTGCTTGGGGTTGTGTTGGGTGGCGTCGTCGAGGCGACGCTTGGGCGCGGCGCGGCGGCGCTCGGCGGCGTCGCGCATTGCGTCGAGACGCTGAAGAGGCGGGCGCGGCGCGTCATCGTCGACGCGGCGGCGCGCGGGCGGCGTCTTGCGGTGCTTTCGGCGCGCGCGCTCCGGGTCGGCCAGAGCGTCGTGGCGGTCGCGGCAGGCGCGCGGCGAGCGGTAAGCGCGCGCGGTCTCGCCCACGAGGTCGGCCAGCCAGTCCCAGTTGGGCGCGTGCGCGGCGGGCGGGTCGGGCGGCAGGCGCTGCAGGCGAAGCGCGTGACGCAAGGCGGCGTCCTCGCAGGGAGCCCAGTCGGGCGGCGGCGCGGCGTGGTCGCGCGCGGGCGGCGGTGGGGCGCGCGGGCGCTGTCGCGGGCGGGGCCCGGCGCGCTCGAACAGCGAGGGAGGCGCGTGGGCGGCGCGGGGGGCGGGGCGGGCACGGCGCGGAGAGCGGGGCGCGCGCACGTCCCGCCAGCGTACGGGCGGCAGCAGGGCGTCCGGGGCAGCGCCGCGGCGGTACAGGGGGCGCGCCCAGCTCTCGCAGTAGACGTCGGCGTCGCTGGAGGGCGGCGTGGGCGGACACCACATCTGTAAGTAGGCGGTCGTTAGCGTCCTCGGTACTGGGAGACGTCCAACTGACAAGCTGCGCGGTCAACACTTACCGGCATCCGTTCAATGGCACCGTTCTCACTGATCCATACCTGTGAATAAAATGTTTAATAAATATACTCTTATAAAAATGCATACCATATGTAATTCAACAATGTACTTTTTCACATATATTTTGACTCACCCCCAGTGGTATTTAGTTCACAAAATTAAATAATATAACTTGAACTTTTTTTCCAATATTTACCGCATGCCGTATAAAATTTGATATCTTTACAACACTTTACCGTATACATTTTTACTAGGTTTTCCAATTTAAATGAAGTTAAGAATTTAAGTGAACTGTAACTGTCTGTTTTATTACAGAGTATATAAATCAAATCAGCTACCCGCTGTGTCCTGCACACTATCCCGGGTAGGCAGAGGGAACCTAGTGTTAAGACACACTGTTCCCCACTTTCTGCCGAATTCTGGAGGCATTACGTCTTGAGTAGCAGAACACAACGCGCTTTGCATCAACAACAGAGCGAAGAAATAGAAATATAAATTTAAGCAAATATTTCATCTCTTCGGGTGGGGATCGAACCCACAACCAATCGGTTTTACAGTTACATTTTGTGCCCCCAGCGCCACGAATGTAAAAATTTAACAAAAATGTGATTTACTCTAATAATTGTTTGAATATCTGTGTACCGACACTGACAGTGTCGGTAGGAGGGTGGGGCGGGAGGGGGACGGGGAAGGCGGGCGCTCGTAGCCGCCCGTAAATGCTTGCACGCTTTACATCCCTGACGTTCTTGCGCGGCGCGGTCGGCGCGTCGCCGTTTTGGTGGCATATCGCGAGCACACGTGCCTAGAGCGAGGTCAAGCATTTACGGGCGAGTATCGAGCGGCACCAAAACGTCGAACGTCAGAAATATAAAACGCAAGGTACAGTGTCAAATCATTTATTGTTCTGTCTGTCGGAGGCGTCGGGCGCGGCGGGCGGCGCGCCGGCCAGCCACGAGTCCAGCGTGCCGTTGCGCAGGGCGCGCCGCCCCCCGCGCGCCCCGCCCTCCGCGCCCGCGCCCGCCTCGTCCAGCGTCCACAGGTTGATGTGCACGGTGCCGCGAGAGCGAGTGCGCGGCGCCGGCGCGGGCGCAGGTGCCGGAGGGGGCGCGGGCGCGGCTGGCGCGGAGGGCGGCGTGGGCGGCGGCGAGGGAGGCGGGGGCGGCGGCGGCGGCGAGGCGCGCGGCGGAGGGGGGCGCGCGCGGCGCCGGCGGCGGGCACGCACCTTGACGCGCGCGTCCTCGCGGCTGTAGGTGAGGTCGAGGTCGGGCTCGGAGTCCACGGGGGGCGGCGCGGGCTCGTCCCGCAGCGCGCGTCGCGCCTGCTCCCACTCGCGCAGCTGGCGGCGCATCTCCCCGAGAGCTGCGCGCTCGGCTTCGGTCGCCGCTTCACTGGTCTCCACAAGTCGCATTGCATATTTTTCTACTGGCGTTAGCTAAAAAAAGTTTATAAAATAAATATTTAGTTATATTTCATTAAAATTACATAACGTAAATTATGACATAGTATAACTATGTCATAAGTAGATTTTTTTAGACTATCATTTTGATAACTATACCCTATTAATGGAGCCATGAGATAAAAGGTAAACAAATAAAAAAGGTTATCTTATAGTCTTTTTTTTAGGTTTTTTTATCGATGGAATTACTATATTATTATAATACTATATATGTATTTGTGAAAGTAACACTGTAAATAATATTATTGAACGATGTCTATAGAACTTATAGTTAACATAATTGTTGATTTTTATAATGTTTATAAAATTGCACATTGTACACGTGAACAAAATTTTAAGTTAAATGTAACGAAGATAAAAGTCAAAAAGCCAATAGGCTAGTGAAGCGCAGGGGCACAAAGTGTGACTGTAAACGCAACGGTTTGTGGGTCCTATCCGATCCTAACTCAAGGAAATGAAATCTAATATATTAAGTCTAAATATAATAAATCGCGCTTCGCCGCCGCCGCCGCCGCCCACGCCGCCGAAATTTTTATTAAGATTGTTTTTAATATTTAAAACCAGGAACATAAATTATAAAGCAAAGGTACAGTACGTATTAAGGTATTCTTTATTGCACTTATAAACAAATAAGAAACACAAAAATTAAGAGGTTAGTTAGCAAGGGTGGGCTTATTTCTAAAAGAAATCTCTCCCAGCCAACCAATGGTAGTGGATGACTGTCAAACCGCGGGAAGAGAGAACAGTGCAGTTATTAATAAGAGGAAAATAACTAAGAAATTAAAAATAATAATAATAACAATAACGATGAAACAAATATCAAAATGAATAAATAGATACATATACAAATATACATAAATCCTATATGTATATAAACTATATTTATATTTTTGTTTCATTTGTGCGCTTTCATAATACTTTTCACCCATAGATATTCATAAAATAACATCAATAAGTATGGAAAAAAAATTGAAAATGTGCGTGTTGAAATTTATTTAGTTGTTGTGTTTCACTTGTGCTGAGTCTTAACTTTCTTTTCCTTTTTAAAATTAACATTTAATAAATAAAATAAACATTTATCAATACAATTATCAATGATGTTGCATCATACGGGAAAACTATCGAAACTAGTTTGAGGTCTCACTGTCAATGTTACCCGAAGAATAAAGTATTGAATGTACTGAGAATATTTTACTTCTGTTGTTTTTTATTAAGTTTCTTGATTTGTTAAGAATAAGATTTTTTGTTTTTATTATATTGAATTTTTCATATTTAAAAACATCAGTAAACCTAGACTAAATTAAATAAAAATTAAAACGTTACATAAAAATTTTAGAAACATTTCTTTGTTTACATTTTGTCTCATGAATAAATAAATAGACTATAGACCATTTAATATTCTTTCGAAAAATGAGTTCACTAACTACATAACATCTTAACATGAAAACAATATACAAGTTGTATCTTTGTCTTGTAATACCTGGTTCATGAGCGCAGCGAACTCTCCGGCATCATTGTCTTGGGCGGCGCGAGCTGGCGAGGCGGCGCGCTCGTCGTCCAGCGGCAGCGTCTCGTCGAACTCTGCGAGGTCGCCCTGCGCCTCGGCGCGCGCCGCCTGCGCCGCCGCCGCGTCCGCCTCGTCCTCCGCCGCCGCCAGCGCCGACTCCAGCTCGCCGCTCTCGCCTGTCGAGCCCGCCTCCACCGGCGAGTCGGAGCCTTCTTCGGCGGTGGTGGTCGCGGTCGCAGCGTTTTCAGAGTTCTCACCGCCGAAAAGTTCTTTGATATTAGCCTGTCAAATGAAACATGAGATGACGTTTATTCATTTCATCTTCTAACAATCTAGTCGTATTAGTGTGTATGTACGTACCGCGCGCAGATATGACGTGGTGAAGTGCCCGTCCTCGATGGCGAGGTGCCCGAGCGCGCGCTTCTGCTCGGCCTTTCGTAGGATGTTCTCCTCGACGGTGGCGGCGGTGACGAGGCGGAACACGTGTACGTCGCGCGTCTGCCCGATGCGGTGGCAGCGGTCCTGCGCCTGCGCGTCCATGGTGGGGTTCCAGTCCGAGTCGTAGAACACGACGCAGTCGGCACCGGTCAGGTTGAGGCCCACGCCGCCACTGCGCGTGGACAGGATGAAGGCAAACACGCGCGCATCCGCGTTGAAGCGGTCCACCAGCGGTTGGCGCTGGTCCACACGCGTGGCGCCGTCCAGCCGCAGGTACGTGTGGCCGTGCATCGACAGGAATGCCTCCAGCACGTCCAGCACGCGCGTCATTTGCGTGAAGACGAGCACGCGGTGGCCGCCGGCGCGCAACCGCCGCAGCAGCGTCGCCAGCGTCTGCAGCTTGCCGCAGTCGTACTGCAGCAGGCGCGGGTGCGGGAAGGCCACGGCGTGTCGTGCGGCGGGCGCGTGCAGCAGCGCCAGGGTAGCGCGCGCAGGCCCCTGCGCCGCTCTCGCCACGCAGGCCGCACGCCGCCGCCACTCTCGCGCGCCGCTGCCTGCGCCAGCCACCAGCTGCGGGCCCGCCGCGCGGCATGACGCCCAGCAGATGACGAACCTGAATATGGTATACATACACATAGTACAGGTGTAACACGGTCAACGGATTAATGGTGGTCTATGAGCAGGGGATCCATTTCATTCTCTGTTTAGCAGTTTTCAATGGTTCAGGACATATTTCAGAACTTATAATCATTGTAATATGACTTTTTAGCCTTTCTTATCATACGTGTTTTAAGCTACTTATCTCTTTATAAATTTTAGAAATAACAAGGAAACAAAAATAGTTTTTTTTACAAAGTAAAATTTTAACAATAACTTTCAGAGGTTGTAGCGAAAAATAATTTGATGATTTTTTCATAAATAATTTAAAAACTTCTGATATTTGTGTAGAAGTAATATCTGAAAATTCCATAAGTCTAGTTCAACGGCAACGTATAAAACAAAATCGGCTAAGTTTGAGTCGGGTTCGCAATTTAATAGCCAGAGCCCCCTAGAATTACGTCATTTTAGAAAACTTGAAATTTTGAAAATTATTGATCTAATATGTAGTTAACATGATATGCTTACTTACTAGCTTGAAAGTAACGCTTTATACGCCAGACCTTTATGACATCTGGCGGAAGTAAAAGCCCACACAAAGAGCCTGGTAATAATAAATATATATTTTTCCACACCAGAGCGAAGAAATGGAAATATAAATTTAAGTAAATATTTAATTTCATGTCATGTTTCAGTTCATACCAAATAAGTTTATTTCAAGTATAAATTTTAAGATATTACATAATTAACCTTAATTTAATGAATTATATCACCTGTATATTTAATTATGTCTCTAGAATTTGGGGGACTTTGAAAATCAGCTCTACCTGTCGATAATGTCGTGCATCTCGTCGAGCAGCGCGGAGAGGTCCCGCGCGGGCACCGGCGGCGCGCCCGCGTGCACCGCCGAGCGCAGGTCCGCGCCGTACAGCGGCAGGCGCCAGCAGCGCCGCTCGTTCACGGCCGCCAGCCGCCGCAAGCTCGACCGCCGGTGCGCCGCCAGGCGGGCGCGCGCGCGCGCTCCCGGCAGGGCGGCGGCAGTGGCGGGCGGGGGCACAGGATGTGCGGCGCGCGTTGTGGGCGGTGTGACTGGCGGCACGCCCCCGCCCGCGGCCACCAGCGGCGCGGCAGGCGGCGCACGCAGCGCGGCGGCGGGCGGTGTGCGCGGCACGAGGCGCAAGTGTAGGCGCAGGCGCGCGGGCGGCGGTCGCAGCGGGGCGGCGCGCGGCGCGTCCGGCAGCTCCTCGACGAGACGGCGCGGCGGCGCCAGGTGGCGCGCGCGATGCGCCCCGAACGCGGCCACGCCGCGCGCCTCCAGCGTGGCGAGGTCCCCGCCCAGGCGGGCAGCTAGCTCACAACGAGCGGCGACGGCGGCGACGAGCGCCAGCGCGGGCACGCGGTAGGGCAGCGCGGGCAGCTGCAGCGGCGAGCTGACGGGGCGAGGCTCGAACAGGTCGGGGTGGTTGCACACCTTGCGCAGCTGCATGAGCACGTTGATGACGCTGAGCAGGTTGCCGGAGGCGAGACTCTCCTTGGTCTTGGCGCGCGCCATGAAATCGTCATAGAGGAAGCGCTGGCGCTTGGAGAGGCGGCACATGAGCACGTGCTCGTACTTGCGAGGCATCTGGCGCTCCACGTCGGCCTTGAGACGGCGCAGCAGGAAAGGCCGCAGAACCTCGTGCAGGCGACGCACGAGCGCGTCGCTGTAGCGCGTGGCGCCCTCGGCGATGCCGGCGACGGGCGCGAACCACTCGCGGAACTCGGCGTGCGACGCGAACACGTCTGGCATCAGGAAGTGCATCAGCGACCACAGCTCCAGCAGACTGTTCTGCAGCGGCGTGCCCGTCAGCAGCAATCTCCTGTGGAAACACACATATGGCCACATTAGCACTGCGTCGACTGACGGCACACTACTGCCGACCTACTGTTTGCATGCATTACCTAAAGTTTTTACCTTTCTGTTTGGAAGTTCAATAACATCTGCCATCTCTGGGATTTGAAATTTTTTATATTTTGAGCCTCATCCAAGATGAGATACTTCCACTTTTTCCGCCGAAAACTTTGATGGTCCTGCACAACTAGTTTATAAGACGTAATGCACACGTGAAAAGAGTTCGCTTTGGTCCAACCCACGCGCTTCAGCTTGCGCTCCTTGATGGTGCCGTAGTAGGTGAGTATCTTGAAGGCGGGGCACCACTTCTTGAACTCCATTTCCCAATTAAGCACGACGGAGGTGGGCGCGACCACGAGGTGCGGACCCCAGTCGCGGCGCTCCAGCGCTAAGTGGGCCAACAGAGCGATGGTCTGGATGGTCTTGCCCAAGCCCATCTCGTCAGCCAAGATACCATTAAGGCGGCGCGCGTGCATGGTGGCCAGCCAGTGCAGCCCTACGTGCTGGTATTCGCGCAGGGAGTGGCGCAGCAGGCGCGGCACTGGCGTGCCTACCGCCGTCTCCGACAACGTGGTGCCCGTCGGCTGCAGTGTCGCTGCTATCGACGCGGCCGCCTCCACGCGCTGCTCCTCCCCACCCGCCTCTTCTGTATCCATGAGCGCCTCGAGCTGCTCCGACGCGGACGACGAGGCTGTGTCAGAGTGGTCATCGTCCGTGCGGTCGTCATCCGAGTCGAGGTCAGAGCCGGAGGAGGCGTCGCTGTGCGGCGGCGGGGGCGCAGCGGCGTACCGGGCGAGCAGATCGCGCACGTCGAGGTCAGCTTCGCGGCGCAGCGCGTCTATCTCGGCGGCAGTGTCCTCAGCGCGCTCGCGACGCTCCTGCGCTGCGATGGTGTGCTCGTCGTCGGCGGAGTCGTCGTCGGGAGGGTCGTAGTCAGAGGGGGGCGGCGAGTGCGCCGGCAGGTATCCGGGCGGCAGCAGGTCACCGAGGTCGAGACCGGATTCGCGGTGCAACGCCTCCAGCTCGTCGCGGTGGTCGGCGGCATCGTGCGCGGCCTCTCGCTCGGCGGCCGCGATGGTCTCCTCGTCGTCGTCGGAGTCGCCTCGCGGCTGGAACTCGTCGTCGGAGGGCGGCGTGTCGGGCGTGGTGGCGTGGGGGGCGGCGGGCGCGGTCGCGGGCGCGCCGAGGTTGGCGGCGAGTTGGCGCGAGTACCGCTCGGTACGGTCGACGATGTAGCTAAGTTGTTCGTCCAGAGCCTCCTTGCGTGCACGCTCCACTCGTTGTACCCTTTTCCACTCAACTAACTGTAAAGAAATATTAAAAATATATATTATATAGCTAGGCTGAGGAAATATAGACAGACTGAAGCACAACTATTTGTTTTTATTTTTTAGCTTTATGCTACATCCCGCATTTAACATTTGGCTCTCAAATTCCCCTGGAAACCTGGGTGCGAAGTTTTCAGGCACTCTGTTTCCATCAAGCACTTTCTGACGAATTCTAGAGGCATTGTGTGATGGTGGCGGAACTCAACGATGCGCTAAGCCTCGTTACCAAAGCCAGGAAATGAAAATAATAAATATTTAATTTTTTCGAGTCGTAATCGAAGCCACAATCTTTCGCGTTTACAGTCGCACGCTTGTGCTCTGCTCAACGACTGGCCTCAACTATTGTCTATTTAATACTACTTCAATTATGAACAGTCATAATTATGTAAAGCACATATTCATTAAATATTAAACTAACACTTACCTTTTCTACATTGGTCCAGAACATTCTAATTTCTTTTGCTGCAAATGCAGCAATTTTCTTCAACTGTAATTCCTGAGCCTTTTCTGCTTTTTGGGCGGCGGCAGCTTTATCTTGAAAATATTTTTGAACTGCACGCGCGCACTACAATAACATTGTAATTTATAATTAATAATAATTTACTTATTTACTGATTTATGTCGAGATAGTACAATGATACCTTCTTAGCGGCCTGCTTTTTCCACTTTCGTTCGTGTGCGAAGTCCTGAGCGAGCCACGCCATCTCCTCGAGCAGGTAGTCCCAGTGCGTTTTGGGGCGCGGCGGCTCCAGAACGCGCGGCAACCGGCGCTCCGTCCACAGGCCCGCGCGCGCCAGCTCCGCCACGCGCGCTGCCACGTACGCCTCCTGCTTGGCCTTCTCCACCATCTCGTCGGCGGGCGTGGGCGCGGCGGGCGGAGGCGGCGCGGGGGGCGGTGGCGCGGCGGGCGGAGCGGCGGGAGGCGCGGGCGGCGGCTCGGGCGGCGGGGGCACTGCGGGCGGACGGCGCGCGTCCAGGAAGGCCTCGAGCTGCGGCGTGGGCGGTCGCTTGCGCCAGGCGGCGTAGTCCATCATGTTGCCGCCCGCCTGCAGGAAGTACAGCTCGCTCAGTTGCTCCGTGAACCTGTAACCGAGCGCGGCGACGGCTAGAGGACGGCGCGTCCAGGACGCGGGGCGATACAGTGGGGAGCGTATCTCACCTGTCCCTAAGGTTCTTCAGCCTCAGCTGTTTGTAGTCGAGCACGCGGCGGCGCAGCGCGGCCACGTCGTCGGGCAGCAGCTTGGTGCGCTTGCGCGGGGGCTCGCCGAGAACGTCCCCGGCGGGCCCCCCCATCCCGTTGAGCGCCTCGTCCGCCGCGCCACCCCCAACACAGCCACCTCCACGTTCCACACCCTGTTACATCACATTTATTGTTTTTAATTTAATTGCATTCTTAAAAATATTTATAGAAACAAAGTATAAAACAATATCAAAATATGATGAATCGGTTGAATTCATATTTAATGATTTTGTGAACAAAAATTATTTACAAACTCGCGGCTTCGCCCGCATACTATTTATAATTCTTTTATGCATTTGCATTTTTTTTATGGAAAAGGACAAGGCAAACGAGCGTTCGGGTCACCTAATGGTAAGTGATTACCGCCGCCCACGACCCCGTGCAACACCAGAGGAGCTACAGGTGCGTTGCCGGCCTTTAAGGTGGAGATAGACGCGCTTTTTGAAGGTACCCATGTCATATCGACCTGGAAACACTGCCGCGGGTAGGCCATTCCACAGTTCCGTGGTGCGTGGAAGGAAGTTCCTACGAAACCGCACAGTAGTGGATTGCCACGTATCCAGGTGGTGTGGATGATATTTCAGCTT
>JAATLQ010018396.1:47540-66235 GCA_013421005.1 Heliconius erato x Heliconius himera | reverse complement strand
TAGGTAACAGGTCAAACAGTTTTTCAGAACACTCCCCATGATAAATGCGATAGAGAACGCACAGCGAGGAAACGTCTCTACGCAAAGCCAAAGTATCAAGCCTTTCACAGATTATTGGGTCCCCAATGATTCGAATGGCTCTACGTTGCATAAGATAATTAATATAAATTATATTATCAATATAATTTGAGGCCGGTAGTGGCGCAGCGGCACGAGGTGTGACTGCAAAACCGACTGGTTGCGGGTTCGATCCCCACTCGAGGAGATGAAATATTTACTTAAATGTATATTTCGATTTCTTCGCTCTGGTGTCGAGGTTAAGCGCGGCGTTGAGTTCTGCCACTCAACACGCAATGCCTCCAGAATCCGGCAGAAAGTGGGAAACGGAGTGTCTTAACACTAGGTTCCCTCTGCCTACCCTGCTGTGTGCGGGATACAGCGTGAAGATAAAAAAAAAAATTATACATTTAATAATTTAAAAAAAAGTGCAAGCACTACATGGCTGCTTGCGCGGACGAAATCGGCTGCAAGGCCGCCCCCCCGCTGGACTCGTGCCTATGCTTGCGGCAGTAAACGGAGTGTTGAATTATTTTAAATTTATATTTTCTCAAAAAGTATACGTTCATATTACATGCTATAAACCCAAAGTATATCTTCATAAAATCTCCTTGATGATGAACTTTCGTTCGTAAATTTCAACATCTTTGTCAAATAAAAACGTTGAAATATCACCTTGCAATTCTCAATTTTTTTTTGTCACAAAATGCCTTATTGTGATTAATATATAAGAGCTAGATTAGCGTTTAAGCAAACAAACAAACTCTTCCATTTTATTATATTAGTATAGATTCAGCACTTCTGATACTAGTGACTGAGAGTTAGTTTTCGGCCAGTTTTAGCCAAAAATAGACCCAATTTTCGAATTTTCTGTACTGTGATATATCGAAACTAGTGAATTGTCAACAATCAATTCTTGCAATCCTGATATACCGTAGATAATTAATTATTTTAAGAATATTATACTCATGGATTAGTAATCAGAAAATCAGCCTCACGCTGTTTCCCGCACACAGCAGGGTAGGCAGAGGGAACTTAGTGTTAAGACACTCCGTTCCCCAATTTCTGCCGAATTCTGGAGTCATCGCGTGTTGAGTGGCAGAACTCAACGCCCCGCTTAACCTCGACACCAGAGCGAAGAAATGGAAATATAAATTTATGCAAATACTTCATCTCCTCGAGTGGGGAACGAACCCACAACCGTTTCACAGTCACACCTCGTGCTGCTGGGCCACGACTGGTATTAGTATTCACATGAAATTATGCTTAGTTATTATGAAATTAGCTTATAAAATGAAGACAACATATATATTATACAAGACAACACATATATTGGTTCTCAATTAAATTTTTAATAATTTAAAACAATTTTGTTTTTAGTATCACACTGTATCGAGCAGGATATGCAGAGGGAACCCAGTGTTACAGACACTCCACACACTCACTCATTAAAATGCTTCATTTCCCAAATTCATAATTCTAAATCACTGGTTCCCAACCAGTGGTCCGCAGAAGCCTACAATTATAATTTTAAAACTGGGGATGGTGGGGCGGAGTTTCAGTTTGATTATTACAGTAAATTTTTATTATACCTACATGCATAGTGATCCCTGCTACCAAGAATGATATAAAAGTGGTCCTTGATCAATAAAAAGTTGGAAACCCTGTGTCTCATGCATAATGTATAGGAAATATGCTTAACTAACTATAAATTCAGTTCGCTTTTACAAAACTACAACATCGAGGGGTTTCACATTTTCTTTTAAAACCAAACACTTAGTATATGTTTACTATTACTATTTAAAAGAAGAACCAAAAAACTACTTATAAGAATGGGGAAATAAAAACAATAATTAAATGTTTCATTTCCTCAAGTGGGAATCAAACCTACAACCTGTCCCAGCTCCACAACTGGCCTCCAAATAATGTTAGTCATATCTCCATCACTATCTTTCAATCCATCATGAACAGAATAAATCCATCTCCACTGTATTTTTTTTAATATTCACTCAAAATCTTAATCATTAGCCACAACTACAACATTAAAATTCACCAAACATAAATGATCAAACATAAGATTTATAGTCAAAATTAAATCGAAGCAGTTACTTAGTTAAGGTTGTGGTTCAAATCCCCTTTAACTGCAAACAATTACAAATAAATTAATTTAATTCTGTTCTGTTCCTTAATTATGTTTGGTTTCACTAAAGGTGACATGGTGTTTTGAAACTCAATTGCCATGTCACATATTCTGGTGAAAATTGATTTCATTAATTAAATGAGGCCAGTCTTGGTGCAGAGGCATAAAGTGTGATGTTTCCCACATGAGGAAATGAATTATTATTTATCTATATTTTCATTTCTTTGCTCTGGCACCAAATCAAAGGCCACAGTTGAGTTACACTTACACAACACTGAATGCTTTGAAAAAATACATGGAAAGTAGGGAATGGAGTGTCTTAGTGGACTTATGAGTGTTAGGCAGTGTGAACCTAGTGTAGGTTCACTCTGCCTACTCTGTTGTGTACAGGATACAATATAAAGCCGATTTATTTTTTTCTAATACTCAGTAATATTTTAACTTCCACATAAGTGGTCTATAATGACTATAATCATAGGAGAATCAAGATCAATTTTATCAAGAATTTTATGTATTGTCAGACACTATTCCATAATAGGACCAAAAATAAATACAATAAAAATTTGTTAAAATTTTCTCATGTTCAAAATACATATGTGATGTATTTTGAATCAATATTTTGTTTACTATTATTGTCATAATCTTTCACTATTATTATAAAGGTTTGCCATTGACTTTAACTGAAATATTTGTACAATATTTAAGATAATATAAAATTAAAAAATAAGTACCTCTAATATTTTAAATGTTTAAAAATATACTGAGTTCAGTATATTAATATTTTTTATATTTAGGCAGACTATGGGACTCAAAACAATACAATTTTAAAATTTATCTTGACAATGTTTTTGAACCAAGTATAAAGATATCTTTTAAATATTAAAATGTTATATTGAATATATTTAATGGGTGTCTTTACTTAAAGTTCATAAAGAAAATCTAATGAAATAACAAATTAATTTGTATGCCATATATGCTTATGTTATCACATCTCTGATGTATATGGCATAATGTATGAGAAAATAATTCACCGCATTGGAATACTCATATAAAATATTTGAATGTGGTGAAGTCGTCATTTAAATGTAATCCATTTAAATGACTGCTTCACCACATTCAATTTTGATTCTATAACATTTAATATTTACACTGTTAAAAACCATAATAATAAATAATTGATAAGAATATACTATTAATTTTACTCTAAGATTTAAGCATAAGATTTTGTATTTAGTATCTTTACATTAAGTTAATTAATTCAATCATATTTTTCTTAAATATTATTTACTTTTAATTTTAATACTTTTTACTTTTAATATGTACCTAAATGCAACTTTTGTGGACACAATATTCAAGATTTTATTTAACAAGAATGAAAATATTATGATCATAGTTTACATAAAAAGGGATATTTATTACCGCTCATTGTTATCGTCAGCATAGGGCAACTAAGTAACAAGGTAAAATGAAAATGACTTTACTATAATTACTACTTACAAGAATTTAATTTATAGAAAAAAATGTTTTTCAAACTTTCCTATTTTTGTTTAGTGAATATTATTATTATAATTTTCATCAGTAGGAGTAGATGTTTTTCCCTAAAAAACAATACAAAAATAATATAAATACCATGACTGGTAATGATGATGTTGCTCCGAAAGACGAGTTGCCTTCATCTTGTAAACTCATACTGCAACATGTCGAGGCGGGAAAAAAATACTTTGAAAATTTCACTTCAGTTTGAATCAACTTTTATTACAATTTCACAACACTACTCCGGACGCCAAACCCTTGTTTTGATTATTTATAATTATATTTATAATTTCAGTCTTTTATAAGGGGTTAACAATTATTTTATTAGCAATTTAAGCCAGCTACTGCGTTCGACTTGTCCCAATCATTCATATTATTGAAACTTTTGTAAATCCTGTATAAGCCGCTATAAACATTCCTCTGTGACAAACGCAGTCCGGCGGCGGCCATTTTTACAAGCGATAGATGTTAGCAAGACGCGATCTTTAATCGGCACAAATCTCGTAAAGCGGCACGTATTACATCTATTTAATCACACACTACACTTCTCTAACAATAACGCTATCGAATTATGATTAAATTTTTAATAAATTACATTTATATCTCACAAT
The DNA here is from genome assembly GCA_013421005.1 of Heliconius erato x Heliconius himera. NCBI lineage: Eukaryota > Metazoa > Arthropoda > Insecta > Lepidoptera > Nymphalidae > Heliconius > Heliconius erato x Heliconius himera. The sequence goes on along the minus strand of JAATLQ010018396.1, from coordinate 61,894 downwards.
ATTTCAATTTTTTTAATAGATTGTTGTGTCTCGTTTATAGCTAATGTTGCCACTATTTAAAATTCGGATATTGACAAAGAATTTGTTGCCTATGTTTAAAATTAAATATCACAATATATAGGAATAATTTCTATATATTTTTTTATACCGTAACTTTGTCAATATCAAAACTTTAATAAAATGATATTTTACAAATTATTCATAAGGACGCGGAATAAAATCCACCAAAAAATGATTAAGTATTTTTAAAACTCAAACACGAAAAAAAAAGTGGACGGGCTGACTTTATGATATAAAGTATCGTAATTTATAATAGCTGTCTAAAATGCAAAAGGTTTATTTTTAAATATTGAAAAACGATAATATTTATATCCTCAGTCAGTCAGTATATTGAGTATTTTTACATAAAATTATTTATCCACGTGACAAAAAAGACAACAATGATTTTTAAAATTTCTCTGTGTATTTTTATATTAATATTTTTTGCTTAACTTTTACCTTTATACAGCCTAGTAATCATTATCAGTGAGCTCACGAGGTCATTGTGATAGTGAAGATGTTGCATCCAGGGATCTATCTATTAAGAACCGAGTCACCTACCGTCAACTATTTAATTTGAAACTGTTATAAAGTTAGCCCGTTAGTCCCTTCAAATAACCCAATACTCAAACTGATCATTCTCTTACAATTTCCACAGTTGCCATTCATTAACCAACATCTATTTACACCCACCCAGCTACATGTTGGACTTATGTCGCCACGCAAGCCTCACAAAAATCTAGGACTTTGTACTCGATAGTTTCAGCAATGGATATTATTTTTTTTATATTAGCCTATTATTGGGCAAATGCGTTCACTCTTGCCTATTTTGGGCTATTACTCCCCTGTTCGATTTTAATGGTCCAAGCTGTTTCGCCATCTCCGTTTGTCAGCCAAATCGCCCTTTAGGGTTTGAAATCCAATCAGTAACAATTTTCGCTCAAAACTTTTTTGATATACTGCATACCGAGTATTTTTTTAGGCAAGAGCTCTTTAAACGCAGAGAAAGTTCCCCATTCATCAAGTCATCCAAATACCAATAGTTTCTTCAAGCGTTTTCTACTCGTAAGACGAGTGGACAGAGAGAAAAAGAGAGAGAGAGCAGAGTAGATTTTTTATGTAGAGTCGTAAGATGAGTAGAAAACCTTTACTATAAAAGCAAAATTATCAGTTTCAGAAATATTTTACAAATCACAATACTAATAACATAACATTACATCATAATTAGTTTAGTTCCATAAAATACTATAAAATTACATACGGTAAATTATTCACAGTATAAATCAATTTACGCAAATTTTTTGCAATCTACACGTATTAGTACTTTGACAGCCGTGAGCTGTCACTTGATTACGATTTGAAAGATGCTGTGACTGTGAGGTGACAAACTGACAAATCTTATTGACGTCCGATTGAAGCTAGTGAACACTGAACGTTGTATCTGGAGAAATTAATTTGTTTTTAGATTATTACTTATTCGATATTGCTGCTTATTGTATATAAACAGTCGTATTTTTTTTGTTTTATAATTTCTCAACATATTTAGTGACTTCTAAAATAATAATAAAAAAAATTTGGACCAAAGAAATTTAGAAGTTCCTCAAATAAAACATACTAATTTTTACGGCAAAGAGATGTGTTGGCATGGAAAACCAATAGTACTTCATTTTAGCAGTAAAATTTAATGTAGGTAAGTTAGATATTTTTTTATAACTAGCATTTTCTATAACTCCCAATAACAGTTTTCTAAGGTTGTTATTTAAACTGAAAACGTTTATATACAAACTGGCTGTAACTAGTCGAACGTAAATAAGAAATTACCCTCATGTTGAAAAATTTTCTACACCTTTAAAAATTAATCTTGAATGTTCATAATGTATAATTGAATTTGATAGTTTGTTATGAAGAGGGACTAACATTGTTGCAGGTTTTTAGTCTAACTGCAAGGCTTGACACATTTGTAAGTTATAAAATTAACTGATATTCTATCTGCATTTTGATAATGCTAAAATAAAAACAATTTATTTCAAAATAGCACCTCTTGTAAATGATTAATTTTATTTTAGGATTTAAATTCTTCCTTCATCTCTTTTAAAAATTTACTTAATTTTAAAATTATATGTACTGCTATTATGGACTATAAGAATAATATTTTCTTAAATTACATTCACATTTTAGTGATACAATATACACAAACATCTACCTATCCAATACTTATATTAAGTGCAAGAGTTTCATTGTGCTGAGTCTTTACAATGAATGACTTTAATTTTCCAAAAAAAATTATTATGATATGGCTCAAGACTTACATTATTGACTTATTCAAAAGAAATATTGTAGAAATTATATATAAAACACATTTGTCGCTATACAAAAATAAATTATCAGTCAATACAGTTTTGAATTGATTAGAACTTTTACTTTTAAAATGTGTATAATAGGTTTTGTTTTTGGTGTTATGTCTTAGACTGGGTACTGGCCAGCGTAATGGGATGCATTTTACATAGCATCCATTATTGCAGTTGGTATGGCACAGACTGAGTGCTTGTAGAACCGAAGGTAAATCTTTCATAAAATCCTGTAATGTTGGTCAGTTGCCACTTTTGTGTGTTAGACATGCAATATTACACACAACACTGCATGATGTTCAACATTGTTGCAGAAGACTGGTGGTGCGGAAGGTGGTGTCAGCGCGCATGGGGCGAGGGGCGCGCGCGCGGCTGGCTGCTGCGCTGGCCGTGGCTGCGCTGCTGGTGTGGGTATGGCACGGGGCAGGGCGGGCGGCGCGGAGTGGTGTGGGGATGGGTGGCGAGGGCGGCGCGCGCGAAGCTGGTGCATTGGTGCCCGGGCGCGAGCTTCCGCTCATATTCATCGGCGGGGTACCGCGCTCGGGTACGACGCTCATGCGCGCCATGCTGGATGCGCACGCGGACGTGCGCTGCGGGCAGGAGACGCGCGTAGTGCCGCGAATCCTGCAGATGCGCCAGCACTGGATGCGCTCACAGAAGGAGAGCGTGCGGCTGGAGCAGGCAGGCGTGTCCAAGGCGGTGCTGGACAACGCTATCGCCGCTTTCTGTTTGGAAGTGATCGTTCGCCACGGCGAGCCGGCGCCGCGCCTGTGCAACAAGGACCCGCTTGTGCTCAAGATGGGCACCTACGTGCTCGAGCTGTTCCCTAACGCCAAATTCCTGTTCATGGTGCGTGACGGACGCGCTACTGTGCATTCCATCATCACGCGAAAGGTGACCATCACGGGCTTCGATTTGACAAGCTACCGACAGTGCTTGACTAAGTGGAACCACGCGGTGGAGCTCATGTACCAGCAGTGCAAGTCGCTGGGGCCTGCGCGATGCCTGATGGTGCGCTACGAGGCGCTGGTACTAGCGCCGGCGGACACCATGCGGCGCGTGCTCGCCTTCCTTGACCTTCCCTGGGACGACGCCGTGCTGCATCACGAGCGCTACATCAACCAGCCTAACGGTGTCGCGCTGTCCAAGTACGTACCCCTTCACATACACATACGCACACACACAAGTTGGTTATATTACTTTATCTTATCTGCGGGTTGCTTGCGCGAGCGGTAATTCCAATCTAGGCAATTGGTAAAACAATTAAGCGTGACCTTCGACGCTCCCAATACGCGGTTAATAAACTTTATAAATATTTTTAAATAAACTCAAACACATAAATTGTTAGTAATGTAATGTAATTTCTTTCTGTCTTCTGTGCAGTGTGGAGCGGTCGTCGGACCAGGTGGTGCGTCCAGTGAACCTGGACGCGCTGGACAAGTGGGTGGGGCAGATCCCGGCTGACGTGCGCGCCGACATGGCCGAGCTGGCGCCCATGCTGTCCGTACTGGGCTACGACCCCTGGGCCAACCCGCCGCACTACGCTGCCGCCGCAGGCCCGGCCTCGGCCGCGCCGCCCGTCCCCGCCGCCGCCGCCCCGGACGAGCCCGCCGCCCCGCCCGGCGCGCCGCGGCCGCCCTAACGCCGCGCCGCCCCGGCGTCAGCGCAACTCGAATATTTTTATTTATTTACCATTGTAAATACCTAAATATATGACTTACAACAAACGATCTGAACTCTTTGTTCTGACTATGATTTGAAAAAAAAAATCGAAATCACAACCGTTGCGATTACAATCAGTAGTCTGTCAGTACTCAGTAGTTAATCATAAATTTAAAGTAATAGTGTTCTGACCTTAATATTTTCTTTACTAGCTTGATATATCTCTGAGAATCGTTATTGAGCCTCTATTAATAAGTGGCTACTACAAATAACTTGTGTTAAATATAATTAAGGAAAAATTAAAATGAATCCACGGGCCTGGATTATAAACCGTTCTCAACTCTGAGATCGATCTTGAGAATGATCCTGAAATGCCGTTTTAATAATCTATGAATGAAAACACATCTCGAGGTCGGTCTCAGAGTTGCGTTTTATAAATACGAGATCTAATAACGACTTATAATTTAATGTATCTGTACTATGCCTACTTACATAAAATACTTATTTACGTATAAGACCGTGACGTATGTTACCATATTCATCATTCATATCAATCTCATTACCATATTCTTTAAAGATCAACTTGTCAATAGCTGCGACGGCTATTATTTGACGACGAAGTTGTAGGTTACCTACATTCAAGAATAGTGTCCGACGACGTCTAATATTAAATATTTATATTATGTAATTATATATTTGGGAAGTATGTTCAGTAGAGAGAGAGTTAACGGAGCCTTATCTGCATTGATGAGACGGCACAACTGCGCGTTGGCCGTGTTGGTACCGACGCTGTTATACGGCAATGAAACGTGGGCATTACAGAAGAAGAATGAAAGAAGTATATGCGGAGTAGTGAAGAGATACACAGATGACACGGGGAGAATGAAGAAGAATGTGCTCAGCTGGTTCGGCGGTGGAACGAATGAGTGATGAAAGAATGGCAAAAAAGATTTATCATGGAAAAGCGAGTGGTAAGAGAGATAGGGGAAGACTTCGGTTGACCTTCAGAAACAGTATCCGAGGTACTTGGGGAATGTCACGTAATAATCATAAGGACCCTCAGGAGATGTATGAAGAGGTTGATGACAGTGGACGAGGTGAAAGAGGCATGTAGAGACTGTAGCGTTTGGCGCTCTGTTCACTCTGACTACCCCGCCAGGGATAAAACGTGAAGTTAAGTTTAGTTATATGGAGAACGCGTCGGACGTGGGTTCGATTAGTACCCGAGGGAGTAAATTATTTTTCCCCTCGCTCTGGTAAAAAGAACAAATCGAGCTGTTGAGCATCGAGTCATTTAACACGCAATGTCTTGAAAATTGGACGATGGGTCGGGACTGGAGTGTCCTGATAGCAGGTTCCATCTTTGCGATATATGCAGGATTCAGCGCGAAGTAAAAAATAAATGTAATATAGTCAGAAATTGTTAAAATTATATTAGTTCTTACAAAAATTGTATAAATAAAAAACATTCATTTCTCAAAAAATGCATTTTGTATAATGATATACGATATATTTTAAATAGATATTGATACGTTTTCATAAATAGACATTGATTAACTCTTCGAGAAAAAGGCATATATGTTAGTAAATATATGTAAAGTAAAGCCGAGTCTATCAAAGATTTGTCGCGTTAAGTCGTTAAAATGTAATATTTTTTATGCCATTACATTACGAAACAGTCATAATCGTGTTGTAGTCCACGTCCACGCAGCGGGACACTAGAATATTTTTTTAAGTTTCACGCTGTATCCCGCATATAGCGGGGTAGGCAGCGGGAGCCTAGTGCTAACACACTCCGTTCTCTACGTTGTCCCTCTTTTTTGAAGCATTGTGTGTTAAGTGGCTGAACACAAAGCCCCACTTTTACCTTGACATCAGAGCGATAAGTCAATTAAAATATTCATAAATAATAATTAATTCCGTGGGAATGAAACCCAGAACCGTCGCGATACAGCTTGTGACGGCCTCTTTCTACTACATCACTAAAAACTTTTACTTTAGTCTTTTCTACTTGCACTAATAAGATAAAACTAAATAATCATATATTACTTTTGATAAAATATTGGAATAAATGTAATGTATTCCACTAATATTTATGTCTATTAAAATATAAATCAGCTTCACGCTGTATGCCGCACATTGTAGGGTAGGCAGAGGGATCCTAATATGAAGACACTGGAGGCATCCGAATTTTGGAGGCATTGCGTGTTGAGTGGCAGAACTCAACGCCGCGCTTGTCCTCGACACCAGAGCGAAGAAATGGAAATATAAATTTAAGTAAATATTTGATCTCCTCGAGTGGGGATCGAACCTACAACCAGTCGGTTTACAATCACACTCTGTGTCCCTGCGCCACGACTGGCCTCTATTAAAATATAGCAAACCATTAAATTCATGCAAATTTACAAATAGATACGCGTTATAAACAGAATTTTTAATTATTTTTACTTTATGTACTTTGTAAACGCACACCACTGCACTTCACATTGTGACTATGTTAACAATTACATACAATAACCAGTTTATTCTAGTTTAGTTTTTGTGGTCGTCGTCGTTCGCGTCGGCTGAAAACAGTCATCGGTACACAAATTGAAATTGAGAAAAAAATATATAAAAAGCACTATCTGCATAAAAGTAGATAATACAAAATAAAAAACTCGAAAAGAGCGCTGGCGCAGCGGCACAGCGTCCGGCTGTATCCTTAATGGTTGTGGGTTCGATTGTCAACCGAAAGAATAAATCAATTTAATTTCATTGGTTTGGTAACAAGACAGCGACAGCGTTGAGCTCGACTCGCACTTGACCGGTTTTTTTATTATACAAAGAGTGAAGTAAACCCAAAGTTTTGGTAAGACGTGTGCGTCAACGGTCAACGCGACGTGACCGCGGGCGTAAGGTTACTATTGATAATAAGATTGTTGATAACGAACCAACTGCAATGTTGTTGAAATGAAATGATTAAGCATACATTTCACTTGTACTTAAATTGTAATAATTAGTTTTATTTTTTGTAGCTCTAGGCCTTTTTCATTTAGGTACTAGAAAAGTCTTCTTCCTTCTGGCTCTCCCGGCTTGTGCCAGGGTCTTCTTTCCTACTCATTCTACTCTACCTACCCTAGATGTAGAAGAGTATGAAGAGAGAGAGGAGAGTGAAGAGAGTGAAGTTTAATACCTACTCTTTTTTTAAATGAAATTTTATTGAACAAATCAAAATGGACTATTTTGATTCATCTTCATATTTTGACATTTGTATGTTCAAATGTTAATTTGGAAAACATTTTAAGTATAACTTTCTAGTACAAAAAGGCTCCACTAGGCTACAATGAATTATGTAATTATTTATCTTCACACTCTATCTCTGGGAACCTAGTGGTAAGACACTCCGTGTCGATTAATAGGCAGAACTTAACCCCGCGCTTTGCGTCGTTACCATGAAATGAAAATATTAAATATTTCATTTCCTCGAGTGGGAATCGAACCCACAAGCTGCATAGCCCGTCTCGTTTACAGAAGCACTTAAAAAAATTGTCAAATGAACAACCTCCAGCAGTACGCAGAAATCCAAGACCCGAATACGCTGCTCTGTACTATTTACGTGGAGCGCCTTATAAGTAATGACAGTTATTAAAGCAGTGTATCAATAGTTTTGAGAACAATCAATAATCGATACAGTACAGCGTTGCCAGACGTCCCGATTTTGGCCAAAATGTCTCGAAAGGGCCAGACGTGGTCTCGCTTTTCGTGAATTATTCCATCCACTTAGATAGTTAAAAAAATAAAATTAAATTAGCTTCACGCTGTATCCCGCACACAGCAGGGTAGGCAGAGGGAACCTAGTGTTAAGACACTCCGTTCCCCACTTTCTGCCGAATTCTGGAGGCATTGCGTGTTGAGTGGCAGATCTCAACGCCGCGCTTAACCTCGACACCAGAGCGAAGAAATGGAAATATCAATTTTAGTAAATATTTCATCTCCTCGAGTGGGGATCGAACTCACAACCAGTCGGTTTTGCCGTCACACCTCGTGCCGCTGCGCCACGACCGGCCTCACTTAGATAGTTCTTTTTTAATAACTTTATTTTTTGTAATAAATTACTAACAATTTCTGAGATAAATGTCCCGCTTTTCTTCTAGATAAAATCTGGCAACTAAAAATACATTCAAATCAGCACAGATTCTATTACTATTGTTACATTTCTATACAATATTTTTTCAAAATATATTCAATGTAATTTTTTTGTATAAAATTTTGTGCAATAAAAAATCTAAAAAAAACGTACGTATATTTTATAGAGACAGTTTAGTTGTAATATAGTATAATTTATATTATTTCTATAATATCCTCTACTCTGAAGCCATTTGTGTCGCAGTGCTACAATATAACTTACAAGTGTGTGACTGTAAACGCGACTGGTTGTGGGTTCGATCCCCACTTGACAAAATGAAATATTTATATAATTTATATTTTCGTTCCTTGGCTCTGGTGTCGAGGCAAAGCCCGGCGTTGACTCGTTGAGTTCCACCCACAATGGCTCCGTAATTCGATGAAAAGCGGAATCCGGAGTGTTTTAACACTATGTTCCCTCTGCTTACCCTGCTGTGTGCGGGATACAGCGTGAAGCTGATATGATTTATTTTTTTTAATTATTATCTACTCTACATATAGTATGCCTATAAGTAGCAGTAACGCCATCTATTAAGCCTAGTATGATTCTTTTAGTTCGGTTCCGTTCGTTTCCAACCAAGTCCCAGTATTATATTACTACCAACAGGTGCCGTTACTTGTCCAGTTTTCAACTTTTAACAGAGCTTTTTCTATTTAGCTTCACGATGCGTCCCGCGCCTAACAGGATATGTAACGGGAACCTGGGAACCTAGTGTTAAGACATTCCGCTCTCATTATGATACTTCCGTTATCAACTTACCGCCGAATTGTTACATTGCGTGTTGTTGGGCGGAACTTAACGCCTCACTGTTTCTTGTTACTAGAGCAATGAAATGTAAATATTACATATGTCGTTTCTTCGAATAGGATTTGAACCCGCAAGCAGTCGTGTTTATAGTCGCAGGCTTCTGCCACTGCGGCACAACTGGCTTTTTCGGCAATCGTGCCTTTTCTACTTACTTCAAATAATTGTTTATGTATATTTTTCTGCTAAACTAGGATATACTGTTCTGCATTTGTATCATGTTATGATTTTTGTTTAGATATACAACAAATAAAAAGTAATAAATGCCAATCAATTTTAATTCTAATTAAAAAGTGGCTAATTTATATTAAAATTAATCTCTATTATTAATTTATTAATGACTAGAGGGCGCGCGCGGCTTCGCCCGCTTATTAGGAGTGAATTCTAAAAAAACCACGAAACACGTGTTCAATAAAATATTTTTAACAGTCTGAATTTAAATTTTTATAAAAATCGGTGGCAATTTAAAGATTTTTCCATATAAACTTTCAATCCCTTATTTGAACCCTTAAGGGGTGAATTCTTAAAACCCATGAAACACGTGTTCAATGAAATATTTTTAAGAGTCTGGATTTAAAATTTTATAAGAATCGGTGCCAATTTAAAAAAAAATCCATACAAACTTTCAACCCCTATTTCATCCCTTTAGGGTTAAAATTTTTCAAATTCCCTTCTTAGTGGATGTCCAGAATATGAAAATAAACATCTGCCCAAATTTCACGTTTCTACGCACAGCGGTTACGGCTCTGCGTGCGTCTTACCTCAGTCAGTCAGCACAAGGCCTTTTATATATATAGATTGTATTGTTCATTAAAACATAATTATACGCTCAGATACTGTCATTTAATTTTTTTTTGCATACGTAGTTGTAAGGTATTTCTATAAAATATCTTCACGCTCTTTACAAACTTACAGCCACTCTTTTCGCCGTTGTCCGCCTATTTTTTTTTTGAACAAAAATCCTTGTTATATTAAAAAAAAATCAACTTGTGGGTTATTTAAAAGATGTTTTTCCAAGTTTTGCCAACTTATGTATTGTTTTACACTAAACAATGCAGCAGTGAATACTTATCGAAGAATTATAACAATTGATGAATCATCAAAATCTATTTAAGATATTATGAGTTTTCAAAAAAAAAAAAACAAATATGGCTGATATTCAAAAGGTTTGTAGATATAACTATGTAGTAACAATGAGAATTGGTTCTAAGGAACGGTGCCTTTTCATTGGAAGCTTTTCTAAAGTAAGTCTGGTTTTTGTTGAAAAGATTGTAAATTTAATATTTTTACGTAGAAATTTCATATTCATCTATTATATCTTATCTTTATCCTTCCATTGTATAACGTAAAACTTTGGTTGGTCTTTATATTATTGTTTTGTTCTATGGTGTATGATGAAGGACTGTTGTAATTGCATCGGTAGGCACATATAGTACATTCAGCATTTACGCTGTTTCCCGCACACAGCAGGGTAGGCAGAGGGAACCTAGTGTTAAGACACTCCATTCGCTACTTTCTGCCGAATTCTGGAGGCATTGAGTGTTGAGTGTCAGAACTCAACGCCGTGCTTAACCTCGACACCAGAGCGAAGAAATGGAAATATAAATTTAAGTAAATATTTCATCTCCTCGAGTGGGGATCGAACCCATAACAAGTCGGTTTTACAGTCACACCTCGTGCCGCTGCGCCACAACTGGCCTCTATACACTTCTTACTATACATGAAAATGATCTACATATAGTACATGAAAATAATAATTTCAAAAAGTTTTTATCACTATAGCCAAACGGGTCGAGGGTATTCTAGCGAGCTAAGTGTGCAGGGGTCCAAGCTTCCTAGTATTTAAAGAAAAAAACTTCTTCATTTCTATCTTTTTTTTCAACTTGGCATTATTGCTGTTGACCTGGACTGGTCTTCACCGCGTCACCGGGTCTATCTGACTAACAGATAATGCAGTCAAACTACTGAAAGTGGAAATTGGCATTAAGTCTTGAAAAACAAACAAATTAAAATAAAAATATGCTTTATTTAATTAGAACATTATAAGAAACATTTGAATCGTCAATTAATAAAAAAAATCATGAATATCATTAGTAAAATACAGGTAATAGGTGACATTACATAAATTTTATTTAAACTAACGATTTGAAATATGACCAATGAGGCTTTAAATATAATAATTATTAGACACGATAAAATGCTTAATTTTTAAAAGTTTTTTTCTGGCGATGGTTCTACCTGTTATTATTTATATAATATTTATTTTATTCATGGCCAATGACATATGAATAAGTGTGCAACAACGTCGTTTAATTGAAGTATCAATATTAACGTTACAGATTTATATGAGCTTAAAAGCTTTTTTTATAAAATTAGTGCGTCGGTTATGTCTGTTTATAGGTCAAGACTGGACCAAAATGCGTGGTGCAGGTATTGTCCCGCCAGCCTGCCTCCATACACTCCAGTACACAGCCAGCACTAGCAGTGCAGCACCGCGCGCCCTGCACCGACCGCCCGCGCCGCGACCCATAACATCGCGCTCGCGGGCCGCCGCCGACAGTCAGTGCCACACGAGTCTCCACGGTGAGAGGTCGCGTCGTCCGCGCTGTGAGCCTCCGCACACGTGCTCTCTCGCCTCGTCGAACTAATGTGTCTCGTTCACGGCGCGCCGGCGGACTTGTGCGCTTTGTGGAATACGACTACCACACGACGAGACAAGTGAATTAGAAAGTTTTGTTACATTTGCGCGACGACTTATAATGGTGTGTCTCGAGTGCGTCCGCTGCCGGTGAACTACGCGATGTTGAAAGCGGCCGTGCTCGCCGTGCTGTGCTGGTGCTGGGCGGGGGCCGGCGGAGCGCGCCCCGCCGCCGTCGACGTGCCGCGCTGCTGCCCGCCCGGCGCTGCGCTGCCGCCTTCCGCGCTGCGCCTCGACCTGCTGCAGACTGCCGATGTGACCGCAGCCTGCCAGCCGCAGGACGATGCCGCTGATGCAGCATCGGGGGCGGGCTGGGCGCCCCGGGTATACGCACCTGCCCGTGGGACCTTCCTGGACAGCGGCCGCCTGCCCGCGCACTGGCATGTCGTGTACTCGCGCCTACCCGCCTGCGAGGAGTTGCGCGTGCTGCGCGAGCACGCCGCCTCTTATGCGCTGCTTGCGAACAACGCCTCGCTGTGGATGCGCGGCGTCGCGCTGGCGCTGCCCACCGACCGATACTGCGCGGACGCCGCCACCGCGCTCGTGTGCGCCGAGGACGCGGGCGGCCGCGGACCCGCCAAGTGCTGCGCCGAGGGCCGCGTGTTCAACGGCACGCGCTGCGAGGAGGACGAGGCGGGAGCAGATGAGGCGCTGCGGGAGCTGCGCGCGCTCGCCGGCGGACGCGCCGTGTACGCGGGCTGGCCGGCCTGCGCGGAAGGCTCGCGCTACGCTGTGGCGGGTGCGCTGGGCGGCGCGCGCCTGCTGGACGACGGCGCGCTGGAGCTGCGCGGCGGTTCTTCCAAGCTGGAGGCGGGCGCATGGTGCGCGGAGGCGGTGACTGGCGAGGGAGGAACGCGCGTGCTGGCGTGCGAGGCGGCAGCTCGGGCTACGCGGCCGCCCCGCACGGCGCGGCACGCACTGTACGGCGCGGGACTGGCGGTGGGCGCGGCGTTCCTGGCGGCGACGCTGGCGGCGGGCTTCGCGCTGCCGGCGGCGCACCACGCGCTGCACTGGCGCTGCCAGACGCACTACGTGGCGGCGCTGATGCTGGGCGACGTGCTGCTGGCCGCCACGCAGTTGGCCGGCGACCGCGTGCCTCCCGGCCTCTGCAGCGCGCTAGGTGAGCATCTCCTCATCTAGCTCCATACTTTGGACGCGTTGTGCTGTTCTTTGTGCACCAGATGTGTAATGTGTTGTTCTCGTTCTGTACATGTGCGGTCGCGGCGGCTGCAGCTGTGTGTATGCACTTCCTGTTTCTGTCGGCGTTCTTCTGGCTGAACACGATGTGCTTTAACATCTGGTGGACTTTCCGGTGAGTCGTCTTACGCAAATATTTTTTCATAAATTTAGCAAATATTACATATCAAATAAATCTCTCGTAATCGATATCGATAGTAAAGAAAGTCATATCCAGTGCCTGTACTTGTCATAGTTAATTTATTCATTTGATAGATGTATGAACATGGAACATGATCAAACATTATACATATATATATGTGAGACGGTTGTTTAACCGTACTTAGAATTTCAATGACATTATTTTAATAGATAGGACGAATGTGGCCTCGTATTGTAAATCCTAATGGATATTTACAATCATTTGTTTGATTAACTATTTTTAGTACACTGCTTCGGAACACATTAGAGAAAATTACTAAATAATGACTGACTGGATCAACTTTATCGACTTACATATATGTATAAATTATAAAATTAAGATACATATGTATATTATTTTCGAGATACATTTTTTGGCGCAGGGGCACAAAGTGTGACTGTAAAACAGACCGATTGTGGGTTCGATCCCCACTCGAGGAGACGAACTATTTACTAGGTTCCAGAGGAAACCTAGTAAATAGTTAGTCAATAATAATAATAGGCAGAGGCCTACCCTGCTGTATGCGGTATACTGCGTGAAGCTGATATATTTTATGATTTATTTATTTTAACTTATACTTTAGGATAATCGATCCATAACCAGTATATTATCATAGTATCATATATCTGTATATTTTCATTTCTTCGCTCTGGAGTCTGGCACCAAGGCAAAAAGCCCGTCGCCCGCCATTCAACACGTAATGCCTTGAAAAATTCATAATAATTCAAATTGCAAATTCATATAAAGGGAACGGGGGGACTTAGCGCTAGGTTCCTTTTGCCTACCCTGTTATATGCGGGATACAGTGTGAAGCTAATCGGGATCACTATGTATTATGTAGACATTGCTCTAAATTATCGGTCACCGTTACCACCTGCTTTTTCTTGTTCGATAAAATCAATGTACTGGAGAGATTACTACTTCTAGTTGAGGTCTCTTATTCTTGGAAATTAGAACAAATAACGATAAACGTTCAGAGGTACTACTAGTTCTCTCTTTAGGGTAACAATTAATCTTAAGCATAGTAAATATTGTAATTTTAAAAAATTAGCTTCACGCTGTATCCCGCACACAGCAGGGTAGGCAGAGGGAACCTAGTGTTAAGACACTCCGTTCCCCACTTTCTGCCGAATTCTGGAGGCATTGCGTGTTGAGTGGCAGAACTCAACGCCGCGCTTAACCTCGACACCAGAGCGAAGAAATGGAAATATAAATTTAAGTAAATATTTCATCTCCTCGAGTGGGGATCGAACCCAAAAC
>JAATLQ010018396.1:25306-42013 GCA_013421005.1 Heliconius erato x Heliconius himera | reverse complement strand
GAAAGGACTTTACTTATTTCATAATAGTATCTATGTACGCGCGCAAGGAAAACGAGTAAAAAGATTTTTCCCGGGTAAATCAGTAAAATCGATCACTGAAAGTCCAATAAAAATTAGTTCAGTTATTCTGGATACTAGCTCGGGGAAATAGAAAGACAGACAGAGACAAAATATGTATATTTTTTTATTGTATTTGAGTATTATGTAAATAACCACATGTACTTGCAAAAACATAGCACGACACATTTAATTTTAATTCTTTTAAATATTTATTTTACTTTAATACTATTAATAATGTAGCTGGTTTTGTGTAGTTTTTTTATTAACATTTTACTCTATCTAATAAGCATTCGTAAAGTTTAAGCGGGCGAAGCCGCGTCCGGGTCCTCTAGTTTCTTATAAGAATAGTAATATAATTGTAACATAAATAACGTAGTAGTAGTGTTATTATAATAATATTTACATGTCGTGTATATAACTATATGTAATCGAGGCCAACGTGTCGCCGTGTCACAGTGTATGACTGTAAACACGTTGTGGGTTTAAATTCTATTTGGGTGAATGAATTATATTCAATTCCTCTTAACTTTTCGCTCGGTGAAAAACAAGGCACGACTTTGTGAGTTCCGCTACGCAACGTCCCAAATATCTTGAAAAATAAGATGTGGAGATTAGAGAATGGAGTGTCTTAACACTAGGTTATATAGCTTGCTATTTTCAGGATATAGATAGCTGTCCGAACTGTTATGCCGTCTGTAGAAATATTGCTTATAACTTTTTCGTTCTTCAACTTTTCTATAATCTGTATTTGACTTTGTCCGAGTTATTTTTCAGTTGTATATTGGTTCACGTTACACTGGCTGTATCGAATGATTATTTAAATAAAATTAATGAATTTAATCTTGAATAACTTTTGTACATGCAGATATCTAACACACACATATGTACGTATCGTGTAATGTTAATGCGTAGTGAGTGACATTGAGGCGAGACGTGGAAAGTGTTGTCTACGTAGGAGGGGGGGGGGGGGGGGGGGTGTCACTCACTGACGGGGGCCGAGGCTGGCGCTGGCGCTGGGTCGCTTTCTCCCGCCGCCGCCGGCGCGCTGCGCGGGCGCATGCTCGAAATGCCATACAGTGGGACCGCTTGAATGCAAATGACTACTTCACATATTTTATCTATGAATATGCATTTAATGCATTAATCTATGCATTATATTAACTAAATTTATTGTAGCGAAAACGTCAAATCTTTGTTATGCATGAAAACTTTTTAGCAGCCTTTAAAAATTGGAATGTATAAAAATCATACAAATACTTTAAATGTGAAAAGCGATTCGCATCCGGCGGGCAGGTGTTGGCGTATTATGTTCTCGTTTTGTAGCTGCCTCGGTGCAGGGACCGGGTTTCAACCGTCGAGGTCGTCAGTGCTCCCGTCTGTGTGCGTGCACCACTGTGCACACACGCCAGCCGCCGCACACTAGTGCAGAGTGGAATGTGAGCCGCAAGCTAGCAAGCACTAGCGATCGCTGCAAATGTCATGTGCGACAACTTTATTGAGCACATCTCAGTACTAAGCAATGCGTGTGTACAAGTACCTCGAACGATTTCGAACCTGTTTCACAATCAAATCATGTGCAATAACTGCATTGAACACATCTCAGTACTAAGCAAGGCGTGTGTAGAAGTACCTCGAACGGTTTCGAACCTGTTTCACAATCAAAACATTGGGTGAACGGTGAACAACACATAAACATAGCAGGTTAATGTTTATCAAACAGTCGTAAAGACCCTGCGGTTCGTGTATACGCCGGCGATGTATAGCTATATAGAGTTGCGTGAAATACGCATCCCGTTTGCTTAATATTCAGTGCGTGCAGATTGCAGGTGAACAGGCGTCCTCGCGAGCCCGACGGCAACGCTTATGTTTACAAACATTTTTTAGTGTTTTCTGCCAACGGACACACGCCTTATTTTATAAAATGAAGGTTAAATTATTGTTTATAGAATACCTAAACATTTATTTCATTAATACTTATTCAGAAAACGTATAAAAATTTGAACGCAGCGGGACTACGACGGACTACGTTTTCTAAATAAGTATTTTTCTTTCCTAAGTGTGGAATAACACTTTAAAAATGTTTAAAAATATTTATTTCATTATTGATAATTAAATATATGTATCGAGGCTAGTCGTGGCGCAGCACAAAGTATGACTGTAAAAGCGACCGGTTGTGGGTTCGATCTCTCGATCTCACTCGAAGAGATGAAATATTTACTTAAATTTATATTTCCATTTCTTCACTCTGGTGTCGAGAGAATCGCGGCGTTGAGTTCTGCCACTCAACGTGCAATTCCTCCAGAGTTCGGCAAAAAGTGGGGAACGGAGTGTCTTAACACTAGGTTGCCTACACTGCTGTGTGCGGGATACAGCGTGAAGCTGATTTTAATTTTAATTTTTAAATATATGTATAAGAATATGCTTGTGCAGTTCAACATATAGATATAAGTACGTAATTTAACATAGATTCATATTAAATATTATGTAAACGAAAGTGGTACTTAGACGATTGTTTAAATTCTGAAATCAAAACATATCGTCATGTTGTGACAAGTCCTTCCCACAGTAAAGAGAGTTATCTCATTCTTTTTCTTGTAATAAAATACTTGTTTACAATCAACACAAACCGAGAAACGATCCATTGTGCTTCGATGGCTGTAGAGTGTAGACTGGGTGAGGAGCGTCGAGTGCCATTTTACATTTTATTTTGATCTTTTAAAATGTTATTTGACCCAATTAATACAAACAACGAGGGTCCACTTACAGAAATATAAATGAACACAAAAATCAGATTGTTCCCGATCACAAAAAAAAACAAATTTAATTAAATGTTATAAAAGTTCTTGAATAATACATTTTTAGAATTAGAAATATATATAAAAATTATTTATATCTCACACACTAGACATTACGAATAAAAATAAAAAGGGGGTAAAACTGGAAAAAAAATAAAAATAAAAACATATAGGCGAACTAAAATATATATATAAAAAAATAATAAAGATTTTTAAACAATTGTAATGTAATAAATGTGAGTAATAGTTTAAAATAACAAGTCACCATTTATTTATAGCTCACACGAGTGAGTGTATGAAGTGACTTGTGGTCAGCCGTCAGCCGTCAGTACACACTGCTAAGGGGAAATAGGTCAACGGTTCTGAGTACGTGGTGTCTCACCGCCGCTGCCGCCGCGTGGTGGCGCCTACGCCTGCGCCTGCGCATCGTCCCTGATAACCGATAAGAAGCGCGCCCTTAATGCGCAGGATAATGACTGCCCCACTTCCTAGACGATATTGTGATATCTGTTAGAGACTAATTTCTAATGGCTATATGTGTTTATTAGTAAAGGGAAATCGAGAAATTTTAATATAGGTACTTATAGTGATAACCCACTCCGTTTTTATGCTTTGTCATTAAGATAATTTTGTAGGTATAGGTGAATATTTGTTGTTTATGTATGCTTTTTTTATAGTTTAAATAATTAAATAGGACAATTATGAGTTTATTGTTTTTGTTTAACAGATATTAGGAGAGGAATTTGCGCAATATTTTATGTTATAAAATATTTAAATGTTATAAACTAAGAAAATATACACAGAATAATAATATGTAGAATTTAATCAACTACAAATAATACTAAATTCTTTTATTCAAATTTTGTTTCTGATTCTTGTTCTGATAAACCAAATGTTTTTGAAAGTAAGAGTAAAATTTCAAATCGAAAGTTATAATACCTCTGTTTATCCTTTATGTCGGTAATAATAAGATTATATCTTATTTTTTCATAATAATCTTTGTATGAGCATGTCCTTGACGTTATGCGTCAGTTGGCAAGTGTATTTGTCATGCGGAACTACCCGCAACAAGTATACATAATTTCATATTTAATAGCATTATTTCACATGCCTTTAGCACTAGAAGCTTGTTTGGGTTCACAAAAGGCTAGGCGAATGGAATCACATATTTTTTTTGCTAAGCGTTATGTCATAATACTGCTGTCCGATCGCGAGAGGGGGAGGGGGGGGGGGGTTTGGTGGTGGTGACCCGGTTCCTTTGTCCGGAACTACGCGGTGCGCCGGCGCAGCTCACGTTTCGTCTCAACAGCGTTTCTTAGAATCTCAGCAGCTAATTGTGTCTACGACCGCCGCCGGAGTGCATCGCGACCGACGACGTCGTTAGCTAATGACAGCCGACTTGCATACAGTGACAAGGTACACAAATAAAGTGACAGGGAAATAAAAGATACCGTTGTACTCTTTAAGTCTTTATATTGCGGGACCAGTTGTTAGATTTAAAATAAGATAACTTTAAATTTTGAGGTCTCTGTGGCACAGTGCAGTTTATCGCTGTAAACCCGATAGCTTTAGGTTCGATTCCTATTTGGATGAATGAATTATTGCGTTTTCCTTGTTTAGGTTAAAAAATAAATCACGGTGTTCCGCTTCTCAACATAGAATCTTCAAAAAAGTTGAGCGGAACTTGGAGAACAGAGCATTAGGTTCCCTCTGCTTGCATTGTTATTCTTATGCAGGATACAGCATGAAGCAAAACGTACTATAGTACGTTCATTCTGTGAAATTTGAGCGCAAGAATTTATGATGGGATGACGTGACTGCCAAACCATAATTATATCTAAAAATAGAATAATTATCGCGTGTGTACTTAAATTATTTGATTTACGTGCACATATTTAATCTTCCTAAATTTGTTTAACATAAAGACTTAAAAGAAAATATTCGATTATTTTTATTTTTTTATTTTCTCGCTGTGGTAACAAGAAAAAGTGCGACGTTAAGTTCCGTCATACAACACGTAATGACATAAAAAATCGGCGGAGTGTCTTAACACTAGATTCCCTCTGCCTACCCTGCTATATGCGGTATACAAAAAAAGTTATAAATATAACTATATAAGTAGATAAACCTATTTTAAACAAAGCAATATTAATTCTAATATATATTAGCAAAGGCTTCCATACAAAATCGGACCGATGTCCGATGAGATATACAACATATTAGTCATTGTGTTCTAAACGTTTACGTATAATGGCCCGAGCGGAAGTCAACGGATGAGGACAATAGTTCCTAGGAATCGCGGAGAGCTATTACACTATCAAAGAATCGTGGTACTCATTATATGTTATGTCAGTTACAATAACCGTACTAAATAGGATACATTTTTTTGTTGTGAATCAGTTTCACGCTGTACCCCGCTCAAAACAGAGTAGGCAGATGGAACCTAGTGTTAGGACACTCCGTCCCCCACTTTTCGCCGAATTCTGGAGGCATTGCGTGTTGAGTGGCGGAACTCCACGACGCGCTTTGCCTCGACACTAGAGCGGAATGGAAATATTAATTTAAATAAATATTTGATTTGATTTGAGGCCGGTCGTGGCGCAGCGGCACGAGGTGTGACTGCAAAACCAACCGGTTGTCGGTTCGATCCCCACTCGAGGAGATTAAATATTTACTTAAATTTATATTTCCATTTCTTCGCTCTGGTGTCGAGGTTAAGTGCGGCGTTGAATTCTGCCACTCAACACGCAATGCCTCCAGAATCCGGCAGAAAGTGGGGAACGGAGTGTCTTAACACTAGGTTCCCTCTGCCTACCCTGCTGTGTGCGGGATACAGCGTGAAGCTAATTTTATAAATATTTCATTTCTTCGAGTGGAGATCGAACCCACAACCGGTAGCGTACAGTCATACTTTGTGCTTTGCCTCATTTTTTTATAGTGGTATATTAAATAAGTCTGCAAAAGATGAAGACAGAGTAATGTATAAGATACGAACATGAACGGGTCTAGAGATATTGTTCTTGGGGTCTGGACTTTGATTTTGAGCAGATATGTTGATTTTTTTTCATTTTTCGGGTTTTTAAAATTTTTGTAAGTAAAATTTCTGGGGTGGGCACCAAACTATTCTGGGGTGGGCACAGAATACCCGGCCCCATTATTCCTACGCCCGTGGATACGACAGATGCGTGACGATCAAAATGGACATATTAATTTTTGATCGAAAATTATTTTAATAAATAATAACCTTTATTATACGAGATAGGAGTAAACCTGTCGTATAGTGATTTATGAGAGAATCTTATGTCAGTTTTACTTCGTGATTCCGTAAAATGTCTTTTAGTAATATACTAAGATGAATTTCAATATTAATGTTTAGTGAAGCAATTTAGTAATGGATTAGTTTGATTAAAACTTTTGACTCTTAACAATACTATCTCATACGATAAATGTATCTACATACATATACATACATTGTATGAAAAGAAAATGAAAGCAATCTATGAATTAATTCAATATCCTCTCTCCAGTAAGAGGTCCCTAATGAGGAAGTCCTTATCGGGTATATAGATTTATCCGATTGTTCCATATTAAATATTTATTTGACATTACGTGGCCGTGACACTGCTTAGTTAGTGGGATTTTCTCACCTGAAGCGCATTTTGTCACATTTTTAGTCTCAATTTGGCCAGTCGTGGCGCAGCGGCACGAGGTGTGACTGTAAAACCGACTGGTTGTGGGATCGATCCTACTCGAGGAGATGAAATACTTACTTAAATTTATATTTCCATTTCTTCTTTCTGGCGTCGAAGTTAAGCGCGGCGTGAGTCCTGCCACTCAACTCGCAATGCCTCCAGAATTCGGCAGAAAGTGGGGAACGGAGTGTCTTAACACTAGGTTCCCTCTGCCTACCCTGCTGTGTGCGGGATACAGCGTGAAGCTGATTTATTTATTTTCTTAGTCTCAATTATATGCTTGAGGCCAGCCGTGGCAGAAGTACAAATGTGTGACTATAAACGCTACAGGCTATGGGTTCGATTCCTTCTTGAGGAAATGTTTAATATTATCATTTTCTTCGCTCTTCTAATATGTAACTAATATTTTTAAGTTGAAAACTTTGAAAAATCGGTTTAATAGAAGAAGTATTTCATTATAATTGATTGCTCATTCGTTGGTCGTGATGCTCGCAACATTATAGAATTACCAAAGCTTTACATAATTCTCTTTGAAATTTCACTCTACTCGAGACTAAATATATCGGCGCCCTAACGAAGTGAAACAGGATTGTGTGAAGGTCTCATT
The DNA here is from genome assembly GCA_013421005.1 of Heliconius erato x Heliconius himera. Classification (NCBI taxonomy): domain Eukaryota; kingdom Metazoa; phylum Arthropoda; class Insecta; order Lepidoptera; family Nymphalidae; genus Heliconius; species Heliconius erato x Heliconius himera. The sequence goes on along the minus strand of JAATLQ010018396.1, from coordinate 34,859 downwards.
ATTGCGTGTTTTCTTTAAAGCGTACGTTCGCTTAGACTACAATACATACATTACATTTATAATATTCAATATTATAAATTCGTATATACATATGAATTCATTTATTTCCTAATGTAATGTATAGCAGGGAAGATATTGAGCACCTGGGAACCTAGTGTGAAGATACCTTCGTTACCCACGTGTTGTGTGGCGGAACTCAGCGCCGCGCTTTGCTTTTATCCCAGATTACTTTTATTTATGTAATATAAGTTTAAACATGTATTATTATTATCTTCAATATGTTAGTGTGGCCAACAACATTAACAATCGTGAAATTATAAAACTGGTTAAAAGATTTATAATTGTAATATAAGTGTCTTATAGCATCACATGATCTATACTAAATAAATAAATCCTCCAGATATCGAACATTCAATTTAACACTACCAATTTTAAAAAAGAAAGACAGCTTCAAAGCAGTTACGGCTAGTCAGCAATGTACTTACTAAATGGTTACGTTCCTCGAGCTCCGCCGCGTCGCTGCGTCGACACGCACGGCTGCGCACGCGCCGCGCCGCTGCAGCCGGACACTGCGTGCACTTCCCCTCTCGGAGTTAGTAACTAGCTAGGCTAGGATTTATTTATTATTTTTATTATTAAAATTTATTATTTATGTTCAGCTACCAGTTATCGTTCTTTTTAAAACAATAGGTACTCTACTTTTGTGTAATACTTGAGACAAAACTTTAAAATAATTGAAAAGAATGAGTTAACGTGTTTTTTTTAATTTTTAATTTATATAACACTGGTGACAAGAAGGTAGGTCTCTACATTGAGAAATAAGAAACTGACAATAGATGGTACCTGTAATTCGTTTTTACGTGAAAAACGAGAAAAAGAGAAGATAGTTTTTTACTCGACCTCATATATATATATAATCACAATAAATATATACAGGTGGGTACAACACTAAGATGCCTACTTTCTGAGTTTAAATAACATCGATCTCTCACACGCAACATGGTGTAACTATATATTATAAATTTCATTAGATATTCTCATAAATAGAAAATATTACAGAAACACCTACACTTTTTAATAAGTGTCGAGTTCACGGTCAGACCTACACTAAAGTGACGGCTGTATTCGCACTCCTTGAAATAAACTACCAATAATTTAGAACTAAACAGAGTGCTCAGTCTCATCTGATATAAAAGCAAAGCGCGGCTCTAACCTTCGAAAACACAGTATCAATGATACTGGAGGAAGGTCACGTAAAAAGCATGAGGACCCCCCGGAGGGCATGTATGAAGAGGTTCATGACAGTGGACGAGGCGAAAGAGGTATGTAGAGACCGTAGCGTTTGGCGCTCCGTTCTCTCTGACTACCCTTCTAGGGATAAAGCGTGAAGTTATAGTATAGTTTTAGTTAAACAGAGTACTCTATTACCTTCAATAAGAATTTCATATTTGAGGTTGTTAATATAGTTAAGCAGTCATTTCGCGGTCGACCGGTCGCGGTGCGGGAGACAAGGAGCTACCGCCGGTCAGTCTAGTCGGACCCCACCTTTGGTGTTGAAACTGAAAATAAAGATAAATATGAAGCAAACTGGGTCAATTTTAATTACTATTTATCTGGTAAATTTAATCAATTAATTTTTAATTAAACGCTTTTGTAATTATTTTCTTATAATTACAGATATGTACTCGTAATATTTTTTTTTGATTATAGGTATTTAAAAATTTTTTTAGCTTCACGCTGTATAAAGAGAGAATCGGCAGAGGAACCTTGGTAATTTAGTGTTAAGAAACTCCGTTCCCCACTTTTCCACTGAATTCAGGAGGCATTGCGTGTTGAGTGATGGAACTCAACGTCGCCTTTTACCTCGTTACGAAAGCAAGGAAATGAAAATATTTAATATTTTATTTCCTCGAGTGGGAATCGAACCCATAAGCTGTCGCGTCTACAGTGAAATCTATAGATAAACGTGTAATATTATTTGTAATAACGGTACTCTACTTATTCATTATATCAGGTACCTAGTAAGCGTTAAAAATAACTGTTCTGTTATTTATACCTACTTTAGCAGGTATAAATAATAGTAAATTATTTAATATCTAAGTAGACCACAACGGACTCGATTACAAACATCGAAGATATTTCAATTGTAATAATGCTTTAGATTTCATAATCTAAACAGTTTTTTTCAGTTTCACGCTGTATCCCGTAAATAACAAGGTACGTAGAAAAAACTTAGTGTCAAACACTCTGTTTTTCATATTCCGCCAAATTTATGAAATATTGCGTGTTAAGTGGCGAACCCAACGTTGCGGTTTGCCTTGTTACTAGCGAAGAAATGAATAAAAAATATATATATAGATAATACATTCTTCCGAATGGGGATCGAACCCACAACCGTCGTGTTTGCAGTCATACGCTTGCGTCACTGCGCCACGACAGTCTACATATATACACGCATATACTCTACATTTTTTGTATTTAGTATGAAAGGCTAGTATGTCTCTTTCTCAAGAACTAATAGATAATCCTACTTCCGGTGTCAGTGCGCTGTGAACGTTCGCGCCATACCAAGAAATTTACAATGAACGTTCTGTTTTGCGCTGGAACCCTAAGGTTCCACCTAACCTAAGTTAGGTGATTATCAGCTTCACGCTGTATCTCGCACACGACAAGGTGGGCAGAGGGAATCTAGTGTTAAAACACTTCGTTTCCCATTTTCCACATGTTAAGTGGCGGAACTGAAAAAATGAATTTAAATAAATATTTCATTTCTTGTAGTAGGGATCGAAACCACAACCAATCGCATATACATATACAGTCACACTTTGTGGCCTGCGCCACGTCTGGCCTCAGACCTAGGTTAGGTGATAGTGAAGTGAAGTCGGCACTACGACCACAGACGCGGTACCATCGTAAAACGTCGACATTTTCTCCTAATTACTGTCTTGCCTCGCTGTCAGCACTGTGCGCTAAATGTGTGTTCGTTTTAAATATATTTTGAAAGATATGTTATTATGGACTTTATGAATTTTTAATATAATAAACTTTCTCAATTTACAATGCGTGTAAACAACGTGCCTTAATAGGTACTTTTTCGGAAGTTGTGTGATTTATTGTTAGGATATCCATATCTACTCCTCTGTATGGAAAGAAACTGTACATTTTTTTAGAAAACGTATAAGAATCTGCACGTAGCGGGATTTGAATCTGCGCCTCTCGGACATCATCCAAGCACTCTGACAACTAAGCCATATGTTCTATTATATTTATTCATATGCTAGCAACATCAATAAGTTGTAATATACGTAGAAGAATTGCGTCAAAGTAAAAAAAATTGTAAAGTTTTTTAAGTGTTTAAAGTACACAGGGTTTTAAGTTGGAAAACCCGTTAGTTATTTAAATATTTGTGTTTGTGTGAACTTGGGGGTTGATAACCAGGTCAAGGGTTGCCCTCCCTACTCTCTTTGTAACGTGAGTCACTGGTGTTTCGCGAAGTAGATGAATGTAACATTGTGCTTGTGAAGGGGAATTCACGCAATAAAAATAGCATTAATTGCCTGTAATAATAATAATATTTAAATACTAGCGCCCCGCTCGCGGCTTCACTCGGTAGAACTACACTGTTTTCTTATTGATCTGAATTACTTTCGGGTTTTAATGACATTGGTATTTTAAAATCAATATCCATACATAGAAAGCTAAGCTCACCGTAGCGTTTGGCGCTCCGTTCTCTCTGACTACCCCGCAAGGGATAAAGCGTGAAGCTAAGTTAAGTTAAGTTATATGTATGTAAAACATATTTTGTTTGAGATCTACATTAAGCTTAGTAGGCGAGACAGATAAACCCCCTTTTTGATACGAAAAATATTTTTGTAAAAGACAGCTTACTTAGAATTATTATTATTATAAACCGTCTTTCAAGATGTATATCTTTGACTTAAACCTTAGTGGATCGTAGCCAAAGGTTAGGACAGAATTCTTGTTCTTAAATCAGTTCTGTAAGACTTCCTGTGTCTTATAAAGCAAATTAAATCATAAAAACGTGTAGGTTAAGCGCGAGAGGTTGTGGATTCGATTCCCATACAAGGAAATTATCATTTTAATATTTTCATTTTCTTTGCTCAGGTGTCGAGGCGGTGCGCAGCGTTGAGTTCCGTCACTCAAGGGGCCGTTCAAGTATTACGTAAGCAGTTTTTTTGCAATTATTGACCCCCCCTCCCCTATGTCATCAAAAATAAGCAATCCTCTTATAAATATTTTATTGAAAACGTCAAAAATAAGCAAACTCAAGACCGCCACCCCCCCCCCACCCCCCTACAGTGCTTACGTAATACTTGAACGGCCCCCAACACACAATGCCTTCAGAATTCGTCGGAAAATGGGGAACTGAAGTCTTAATGGGAACGGAATGCCCTAACACAAGGTTCCCGGGTTTCCTCTTCCTACCCTGCTATGTGCGGAATACAGCGTGAAACTAAAGAAGGTCTGTAAGGACATGATAAAATGGCTTAGGTTATTTAAATATAGCTACTTGTAAATTATCGTTTTGTTGACACATGTTTGACATATGTTGAATTTATTTACACTTCTAAATGAATTTACAATATATTAGTCATATCACTTTTGTCGGCGTTGAAGCATTCGTTAAGTAAGATTTATAATTATGTTAAGTAATTACTTAACATAACTATAAACATAAGATAGACAGCTATGAGATATGCGTATTGAAATGAGATTATAATATGCATGCGTCTCTCAAAATTTAGTAAATTCTGTAGTAGTAACCAGTAAACGGTGGTAAGCAATGTCAAAATTAAACTCAAAAAAAAATTTCAAACTCTAAGTTAGTATACCAAAATTTATGTATTTCTTTTTGTCCAGTAGTTATTGTCAAACAAACTAACAGACAGACAAACAGATGTAGATGTACTGTCTATGTGGTAACATTGTTTTATAGCTTTTTAAACTCAAGATTAAATAATCAAACCTGTATACCTCTATAGATATGTATCACATTTTAAACAATATATATTTACATAATAATTAATATGTACATATATATGTATATTAGTTATTGCTTCCAAACTATTATACGTGAACTTTAAGATTAATAGAAAATCCCCTTTTATCCCGTCATTCGTAGAAATTTATATAAATCCTCCCACAGTGTTCCCCTACACTCCCTAGCGCTCCTACATGCTAAATTACTTGTTGATATATAACATTTTATTGTGTAACATAATAAACTTTTAAAAAATTAAGTACCCAGACGAAAGGAACCTTGGAAAATTAAACAAAATATGAATATTGAATTGGGTATACGGGTTCAGTGCAGTCTAGACGAGACTAGCCTTTCAGTGTAAGATTTGGGTAACATTAGTATGCAGGCGGCTCTCTCTTTTACTATGGTGCTTATCATCTCGCCTCCCTTAAAACTACACCTTTAGAGAATTTACTATTAGAGTCCACTGTCTACTCTAAGCCCTTACGAAGATTACTCATATTACTATTTTTTAACACGTACATATAACAGAGTAGGCATAGGGAACCTGGGAACCTAGTGTTAAGACTCTCCGTTCCCATTAAGACTCTTCCGTTGCCCACTTTCTGTCGATCTCTGATAGCATTACATGTTGAATGGCGGAACTCAACGCCGCGCTTTGTCACGTTACCAGAAAGAGGAAATTAAATTATTAAATATGTCATTTCCTCCATTAGGGGTGGTAGCGTTTACACTTAAAACGATTACAAATAAAAAATAAATTTAAAAAATAAATGCTCAGCAATTTAAAGCAATTTTATGTCATACAAATTAAATATTATAATTAAAAGAATGCAAAACAATTTTAAATGTGGCAAATCTTGTTGACGTATAACAAGCACTGTTCATAAATAAATTGTCTGTAGGCTCTTATCTAGTTCTACGCACAGCTGCCACTTGGCGCCGGGAGTGAACCCGCGACCCCCGACGCGACGTCAACTCGCCTGTCACTGTCACTTGTCAGTCGTCATACATCTATCTGTATTTGCGAAATGTGATTTATTGATGGTGCTAAAAATGCAGTGTTAAATCGATATCTTCTTTGAATAATTTCAAATTAAATTTTAAGTAAAAATTGCGTTTATTTGTAACTCATACTCATTCTTACTATTATTATTATTTGACAGTTTCAGTCTTTTCCCGTATAGTATGTACCGGGACCTAGTGTTAAGATATTTCACTCTCCGCTTTCCGCCCAATTTTTCAAATGCGTTTTTTTATTGTCTTTTTTTCCAGAACGGGATTATTTTTGGACTCATTATACGATCAGTCTTGTGATTATAAAAGGATTAGTGGAAATATTGTAAAAATAAAAAAAAACGAAACGGAACGAAAGTAGAAAATAATTAATAAGGGAAGTAAAAGAAATTTAAGCATCTCGCTTACTGCTTAGAGGCCAATCGTGGCGCAGGGGCACAAAGTGTGACTGTAAAATCGACTTGTTGTTTGTTCGATCCCCACTCGAGCAAATGAAATATTTACTTACATTTATATTTTCATTTCTTCGCTCTGGCGTCATGGCAAAGCGCGGCGTTGAATTCCGCAACTGAACCCGCAATGCCTCCAGAAATTGGCGGAAAGTAGGGAACGGCGTGTCTTCACACCAGGTTTCCTCTGCCTTACCTGCTGGTAGCGGGATACAGCGTGAAGCTGATATAATTTAATAATATACACATCTCACTTACGGTCAGCCGTCAGCCGTCATCAACCCCAATTTACAACCACCGCATTAAAAATTCTATATTCAGGAAGAACATTTGGCACCACTACCCATAAGCACCCTTTGCCTGAGCACACCCTAGTAAGAGTTACGCATAGAAATAATGAACAATGAAATAGAACTCTAACAAAGCTGGTGGAGCCACTTAATAATCTCCCCTCAAACTTCGAAGAGATTCAGCGAGGGTGATTCGCATTTAAAATAATTTGACACCGTTTCGTATGCAGATGCGCTTTGCTTCCCGGTGCATTGACCTGGTGTGTTGCACTTGTGTCCGGGGACAAACAACATTTTTTTTTTATTTTTTTAACTAGCGCGGCGTCGAAATCAGTCTCGGAAAATTTGGGGAAAGTGGGGAAAGTAGTGTCTTAACAAGTTCTCTTTGACTATCCTGCTATATGCGGAATACAGTGAGAAGCTATTGTTACAAATAAAATAAATGATATGTATGTAAAACTAAAAATATGTTAGGTTGATGACAGTGGACGAGGCGAAAGAGGTATGTAGAGACCGTAGCGTTTGGCGCTCCGTTCTCTCTGACTACCCCGCAAGGGATAAAGCGTGAAGCTAAGTTAAGTTAAGTTAAGAAAGCTAAACTTTCAACCAATTCAATAAAAATCTATAATTTTTTTTAATAATTTTGTCCCAGACATAATTGTTATAAACGATTTGGCTTGAGAAGTAGAAGTGAAATAAACATTTTGGATCGTATTAATATAAAAAAAACTTTCCTTCAAAATCATCAAAATATATATAACTAGAGGCCGCCCGCGACTTCGTCCGCGTGGAAACGCTATGATAACGTAACAATATTATCAACATAAGAAATATGGTAACTAAGTATTGCAAAGCTCTAATCATAGGTCTATTGGTAGCTACTGCAGTATGCTCCTATAAACTATATTTAACGATTTTTTTCCTTCAGCATTAACATGCAGATTTTTCGCTTTAAAAACACGTGAGCAAGCCACATAGAGCTGCCCTTGAGAAAAACATGGCGTGTCCAAATGTAGGTCTGCTACCTTCAAGGTTTGACTCTGAGATCACGCATTCAGTTTTCAGAAGCGAAAAATGTATATATATTCAATTAGGAATCAATCCCGCGGGAACTCCGGGATAAAAAGTAGCCTATATGTTATTCTGGGTCTTCAGCTACCTACATACCAAATTTCATCGTAATCGGTTCAGTAGTATTTGCGTGAAAGAGTAACAAACATCCATACATACTCACAAACTTTCGCATTTATAATATTAGTAGGATTGAGCAATTATGCAAGTATCGCACTAATGAAAGTCGATTACAGTATTAAATATTGCAAAAACAATAATAAAATATACATTATATTAAAATTTAACTTAAAATGACTTCAGCCTAACAAGGTAAGTTAAAGCAGCTATTTTATAAAAGCAGCTGTGCCAGTACACCGTCGCCGTCAGCCACCAGCAGCATCGTGCAACGGTACCGCGGCCCCAGCGCGCTGCACCGCCGTGTCTTACCGCCACCACCTACCACCACAACCACCTACCACCACCACCACCTACCACCACCTACCACCACCTACCACCACCACCACCAAAACCACCGCTACCATTTGACACGACCGCGTAGACTCAGAGCGATGCACTTCACGCTCTACATACACTTGCCTGTGCAATCAAGGTCAACATTATGATTCTTATGTTTACGACCTGTTTACTACATGTAGACACTTAAAGTTTTGCCTTTGTTTTGTTTTGTTTTGTTTTTAACTGTAGAATTATTATCGTTTCAATGTAAAAGAAAAACGGATCTCATTTAACGAAATAAAGAAAAAACCAGCGATTTAGTCTCGCCTACAGAGGGTTCTGTATCAATTTATAAAAGACTAGCGGACCCGGACGCGGCTTCGCCCGCTTGAAGTATACGAATGCTTATTAAATATATTTATGAAATTCAGTTTTTAATAGGATTGGTAAGAAAATATAAGCCTAATAAATGATCATAATAATCCGGAAAAGAATAATAAGTAGAGAAAATTCTTATTATTAAAACAATATCTAACTAATTTAAATGAATAAAAATAATACGTAAACATAGTAAAAAATAAAAAATAACTAAACAAAACCAGCTACATTATCAGTATCATCAAAGTAAAAAAATATTTTAAATTAAATGTATTGTGCTGTATGTTTTTGCAAGTGCATGTGGTTATTTATATAATACTCAAATACAATAAAAAATAATTTTATATTTTTTGTCTCCGTCTGTCTACCTTCTTATTTCCCTAAGCTAATGTCCAGGACAACTGAACTGATTTTTATTGGACTTTCAGTGATCGATTTTACTGATTTACCCGGGAAAAATCTTTATACACGTTTTCCTTGCGCGTGTACATAGATAGGTACTATATGAAATAACTAAACTCCTTTCTACATTAAATTCGATAATTTTTGCAAGTAATATCAAATAAAATCCCAAAAAACTAAAACTACGATTTATTCAGTGTATAACAACGGTATATCTATACTGTAACCTAACCTAACTGAAATAACGAACCATTCTTTCCTTAATGCTTAAATATTATTATACCGATGCTGCGCGGCATCGGAAAATGTAACTAATCTCCTACTCGAATAAGTGAAGAACCAAAGAAAAAATATAAATTAATAATAAACAGAAAATAACCACATAATAATTGACAGTAGATCGAAAATGTATAAAAATTTACAAAATCGTTAACGTCGTCTGCCCGTTCAGGTAACTCATTTTGAATCAGTGATATCTCCTTCAGTATTTATTAGAAAGATGTACA
>JAATLQ010018396.1:0-25206 GCA_013421005.1 Heliconius erato x Heliconius himera | reverse complement strand
CATCATCGTGGACTTTTTAATAGATTTTTTAAAACATAATATTTTTTTAAAATATAGTTTTTATGTCTCATAAAGTTTAGTCAGCGTACGCCATGTAAGTGTCATTTTGGGCGACATATTAAAACGACACAATTCCTTGTTGCCTAGCAACGGTTGGTTAGTGACAGTTGTTGTTAATATGGCAGAATAAATTACATGTCAAATTGAAACGTATTTTAATATCTTAGTATATATTGAAAATATTTCAAATATGAGAAAAAAAGTATCCTATGTTCATCCCAAGACCCTCAAGTATCTCTATATGAGTATTTTATCACAATTGAATTAGCGGTTTGGCCCTGATTGCGTCACAGACAGACAGACAGACAGACAGAGTTACTTTCGAATTTATAATATAGGTATGGATGACAAACTGTATGTAACTTTGTGTTTTATATTTTTTTTCTCGCATATGTTTATAAATTTCGATTGTTAGCTTTGTTTGTATTGTACTTTTTTATTCCTTGCCAAATTTCATAGTTATAGGTCCATGGTAAGTACCCTCCCTTTAGGTTTTGATTGCGTTTCAAATTTCATATAAAATGCTGGAAAAAATTATAATTATGTGCTCTAAAAGACAATAGAAATGAATATTAATAAAAGATAATCTATCGCTGTTTTAAGATAAATCTAAAGGTTTAGACAGATACATAGATAGGCGGACAACAAAATGCTTTAAGCTTGCGTTTTTTTTGTTTTAGGTTACGGAATCCTAAAGAATATCCATTTTGATAAGATTAAACATTTTATTAAATAATAAAACAACCTAGTGTGTATTCTATCCGTGTGATATATAGTATATTTCCATATATGGAAATGTGATAGCGTATATAATTATTTAGTTATAATTAAATGATTATTAACTCATTATTTTATGTATTTTAACTTTTATTTGGTTAGTCAAGGATAATGATAGGGAGCATTGCGACGTGCGTACTGATTAGTGAACAAAGACCTTTGACTTCATTGGTCACTAAGAAATGTATTACCCACGCATTTGTAGCTATAACACACACTCCACTGTCTCGTTGAGGCCAATCGTAGCGCACGGGCACAAACTGTAAAAACGACTGGTTGTGGGTTCAATCCTCAGAATAGAATAAATGAAATGAAAAAATTATTTGAATTTATATTTTCATTTCTTTTCTCTGGTGTCGATGCAAAGCGCGGCGCTGAGTTCCGCCAAACACGTAATGCCTTCAGAAATCGTCGGAAAGTGGAGAACGGAGTGTATTTTTATTGGGTTCCCTGACTGACTGACTGACTGACCGACTTCTTCACGGCCACGTGACGTGAGAACGGACTGCCGATGTAATTCCAAACCGAATGACCGACGTGTCCCGTCCACCGCTCAAAGTTTCGCAAAAAGCAGGTTTTGTTTCCGGACACGACTCGTTCGTAAAAAAAAATCTTTTGTTGTGTTCGTTTTTTGCAATTTACACTCGATATTACGAGTCCGCTATCTGTATTAATGTTAGTTTTTATCATTGGTCATTAGTGTAGTAGTCGAGTAGAAATTATAGTGTTTTTGTATCTTCCTTTCAATATAAATAACTATTATCTAGAGCATGATGATTTATTACGTGATTTAGTAACGTCAGTCCGACGTGGCGGCTAAGTGATATATTTATGAATTTATTACTTAATTTCATGAAAAAAATGTTTATTTATTAGTTAGTATTAGATTAGAGAGATGTCGCCGTGGATCGGGCACAAGGGTGTGACTGTAACGCAACGGTTGTGGATTCGATCCCCACTAGGAGCAATGAATTATGGTTTGTTAGTATTTTCATTTCGTCGCTCTGGCACTAAGGCAAAATCCCGGAATTGAGTTCTGCCATTCAGCACACAACGTCTAGAATTCGGCGGAAAGTGGGGAACTTGGTGTCTAGGTTCCCTTTGCCTACCTCTGTATTCCATACAGGGTGGAGTTGGTGTAGTATTACACGTGAATAGACATTATAAGCTTCACACGTGACATTAGCATCGAGGATTGAGGTCGCGGGCGCTGCACGGTGTTGTTGCACGGCAGTCGTCAATGAGTTGACTCATCAAGTGGGTCGTTTAAAATGCTATAACTTTCGTTCTCACTAGATTTCGTCACTCACCCGTAGGGAAGGCCACTTACTTTCCTTTAAATTCAAACGGATCTTGCACAATGTTGGATAATCAAAATGAGAATATGCAGGTCAATCGATATTTAAGATACGTGATTGCAAAAATTAATATTTTTATTAAGTTTTTAAGATAATAATCGCGCAGCGGCCTTGCATCGGCCCGGAACGAACTGAACGTGACGGTTCTGGGTTCGATTGCAACATTATATTATTTAACTTCCCTCTGGTATGGTCTGGCAAACCGAGTGTCTTTATTCTAGAATCCCTTCTTCTGTACAGTCGGAAGCTAAAACTGAAAAAATCTACATTATAAGCCAAAGTACTACTAAATAAACTAAATTATACAAAGACATAATTAAAAAGAGGCCAGTCGTGGCGCAGGGGCACAAAGTGTGATATTCGAGTGATTGTGGGTTCGATCCCCACTCGAGGAAATGAAATATTTATTTACATTTTTATGTTTTCGTTCTGGTGTCAAGGTAAGCGTGGCGTTGAGTTTCGCCACTCAACACGCAATGCCTCCAGAATTCGGCGGATAGTGGGGAACGAAGTGTCTTCACTCTAGGTTCCCTTTACCTACCCTGCTATGTGCGGGATACAGCGTGAAGCTGATTTATTTTATATAATTAAAGCCTTTATTTAGCTAGTTAGAAAATATATAAGACCACACAATCGTATAAGTAGAACTACGTATCTCATTTAGTAGGGAGCTGCAATAGTAAGTTGTTCTTATCGTAACAGCTCTGTTTGTCTCCGTCCGCACAGTGTGCTTACGAATGATAACGGACTATTTTGTTTAAATACTTCTATTGTTTTTTGACAACTCCTATAAGTATCGACTTAAGCTGAAAATCTTAATAAATGTACTTAGTTTTTACACGTTATGAAGTCACGATTTTTAGTGTCACGCTGTCTTACACATAGCAGGGTAGGAAAAGGGAACCTGGGAACCAAGTATTGAGACACTCCGTTCCCATTGAGCATTTCCGTTCTCCATTTTGCGTGCGAACGCAAACACTCGAATTGCGTGTTTATTTTATTGATGATGTGTAGTATTTTTTTTAAAAGCAGCAACAATTTAACTTTCAAGCAGCATAATATTATATGCGACGTATCTATTAGCTCGATTTAACTGGTGTAAGTTAACATAATTTTTTGATAAATAAATATATATTTTTTAATTAAAAACCTTTTTAAAAATGAAGCTTTCATTCATAACGTAAGTTGTACTAAAGTGAGATTAAAAATTTTATGAAATTGCAAAATTTGTATTGCACACAAAATTTATTTAATTTTAATTCTCTGTGTTTTATATGCGCTACAAGGTTTTACAATTTCATAAAACTGTTATTTACATTTTAGTACAACTTACCTTTTAAATAAAATCTTGTTTTTAAATTAAATATTTTAATTTTTACTTTTTACTGTTCGTTTTATCTTTTCTTTTCTTTTAATGACTTTTTATTGCAATTTTGTTTTTCGGTCAATCTCTATCTGCAGCTGCTCAATAACGTTAAAGATCAGAGTGCTTGCTAAGACAAATCGAACGAGTCCAAACGTGACGCTTCTATCTTCCTTAGTTCAGAATTCTGTTAACCCATCCTCCGGCTACATCATCAGACTCTACAGGGTCAAAGTGTCAGCACCACTTTAAATGAAGCCATAGTTTTAACTACTCCATAAAAGCCTAATACAATTTTTTTTCCCAAAAATTAAAAAGTGATTTTTTCAAACAAAATAAAATTGACGCACGCACAAATAAACCTATCAAATGGGGACCGCCGCATACGCCTCATTCCAAAATCGAGTCGTAGGTATTGGCGGCAAAGTTTAAAGTTGTTTAACCTTTAGTATTTTTGTAGTAATATGCGTTTACGTTATTGGTATCTATGAGTAATTGCGTCACACGAAATACAGGTATAGATAAACATCGTAAAATGAAAAAAAATCCTACGTCTAGACTGTTGAAGAATTTTACCCTATATGCTGTTTCCGTAAAAGTTCCACCCTGTATATATCATTTACGACGAGAGTAATCGCTAAGATATTTAAAATGAATCCACGCACGATCTCTTAGTATCACTGTTTACTTTTCTTAGTTCAAAAGTTCTTCTGGCCACCTCCCGACTCCATCTCCAGTCTCAAGGTTTTTTTTCATGATAAAATAAAATAAATAAATCAGCTTCACGCTGTATTCCACACACAGCAGGGTAGGCAGAGGGAACCTAAAACCTTTGTCTCGACCTTGCCTTTTCTCATGATGTATTGTATTTTACAAATCAAGCCCTTTCATTCCATATTATCCATATTGGGTGGGTTATGTAAAAATATGTAATGCGCCATTTTGTTGCTGCTGCCATTTTGAAATAAAAATGGTTATTTAATTTTTATCAGATTTTTTATTTCATTTTGAGAAAATTCTGAATCCAAAAATCAGCTAAATTGGACACTGGGAAGTGATTTAAATTGAGTTTGCAAGAACATGCAACACGCAAACTAACACATCAAGTTAAATATAATCCGTAAAGTGAAAGAAATTGTAATTTTTATATTATAGATACATGTAATGTAAAAGAAAGTGAAAGAAAGCTATAGAAGGTAAAACAACGATTAAATAAAATTTATCTTTCTCTATTGTAAATATCATTCTCTATTGTAAATGAAAATCTTCTTCAGAATTTCTATCTTATATTTCGGCCGTTAAGTCGCTGAAATCCCAGTCCTATATTCCTCGTATCGTGACTTAAAGAAAGTTATAATATGTAATAGAGATAAAAAAACAGCTTCACGCTGTATCCCGCACGTTATAGAGATGCCTGCACAAATGAGCCTCCCTCCAGCTCTCGACGACGACGACGACGACGCAGCGATCCGGCAGATATTGCGCAATGTGATAGCAAAAATACAGTTGAACGTACTATAAGTGGGACAAAAAACGAGTTTTTGTATAATCGCTATTTGTCCATTTTTTTATGTATCTACAAGTTTGAATATGTATGCAAAAACAGGTTCCCGGGGCTCAGGCGCGCAGGCCGGGGACGTTCACGGCGGCAATTAGGATTTAGTTCACATCGTAAGCGTTTCCTCCACGAGACTAGTAAATATTACCACTAGGTAGGTACATACAAATAAATGAAATGAATTGTTTCCTGTTATCTTCTTTACTTTGAGCTTGTCTGTTTTCTTGTATCAACAGTAGGCTTATCACTATTCTACCACGTGTTCTACCATAGTTTTAAATGTATTAAAAATTAATTCAAATGAAATCAGCTTCACGCTGTATCCCGAACACAGTTGGGCAGGCAGATAGAACCTAGTGTTAAGACACTCCGTTCCTCACTTTCCACTGAATTTTTCAAGGCATTGTGTGTAGAGTGTAAGTCAACGCTGGGTTTGGCTAGGCTGATAGAGCGAAGAAATGAAAATATTAATAAATAACAATTAATTCTCACGAGTGAGGATCGAACCTACAACCGTCGCGTTACAGTCACACCTTTATGCACCTGGGACAAGACGGCCTCTGTCCTCAGTCTCTCTTTAAATGTATATTTAGTTTATTGTTTAGTTCTAGTTCCGAACAAACGGTAGGAGAGTCTTGTAGATTGCTCAATTCTCGCCGGTGGAGGCGACATGCTAAATGGAATGGACAGGTCACGTTTATGCAGACACTTCAGCATCTGTGACCGTTATAGTAAACAACTATAAGACCCGTTAGGATTTGTTTTATTTTAACTGAAAGTGTCGCAAAACTTAGAATAAAGTAATATTCTCTAATTTGTTGGTTGTAAAATTTAATGAAAGGGAGCTTGTGAATAGTTAACTGTTATGTTATAAAATCTCAAACTGGTTAATTAAATAGATGTATATATATATATTAAATGTATGTATATATATATCACATGTGTGCTTGTGCCACACTTTTGCATTAAATATACACTACTAAATATACTTATATATTAAATATTTCATCTCCTTGAGTGGGAATCGAAACCACAACCTGTCGCGCTTACAGTCACAAACTTATGCCCCTACCCCACTACTGACCTCTATAATAATTGTTATTATACATTTTACTACAAATTAAATTAAATTATAACATAATTAAATAAACAAATCTATGCGATCGATGATGCACGGTCAGACGTGAGCCGCAGGGGGACTGCTTGCGGGGCCTGGGGTCCGGGGCCCGGGGGCACCGCGTCAAATCAGAACGTCGCCGACAATGGATGCCCTCATGAATACCGAACAAGCACGCTGGCGCAGCGCCGCCGAGGAATGTTGTGCATAAGTTTTAATAATAAGTAGAGGCCTACTCTCTAGCCATCAGTAAAACGGACCTTTGACCCCTTATTGATAAGATATTTTATATTTCTTGAGGGTATTTCTTAAATTTTTATTTAAATATATTTAATAAACGGCAAAAAATCAGTAAAAAGGGGCTATCACAACGAGGAAATTGGATCAGACGTCACGTCGTGGACCTCCTGATGACAACTCCTGGGGAAGACAAATTAATAAAACTTTAAATTACTTTTAAAATATTTTATGTACAATGTAATGTATTTTTTTCCTATCTAAATGCAATTACATTTTAAAATATAACATTTTAACATATTTCACGTTACATAATAATATTTATTTTAACACAAACCGTCTAATAACCAACTATAACATAAAAATGCATAGGTGCTTCATATATATGTATGTATATCGTATTACCATAACTCATCAACACTGCATTTGTAGGTCAAAGACGAAATGCAATGACTTCTGACATCTCGTTTCGGCGACGCGACGCTAGTTGCCACTGAATAATGCAAGAGTTTCATATTACACACCGCCCGGTCGTCGTCGGGCCCTCGGCCGGCGCGATTAGGTAGCTCGTTGGATACATTTCAAATGGTACTTTTTAGTGTATATGGGCATCTTTCTCAATATGGACTCTACAAGAACTATTTAGATGTGTTTGTATGAATGTCTTGTTTTGTTTGTATCGTCTTGGATGTTTTGAGAAAAAATGCAGTATTTTGTAAAAGTTACTTATTTAATTTTTTTAATTAATATTCGTCGTCATTAATAGTCGTCGAAATTTCTGTTTTGTTTGTAATTTTTTTTTTTTCGAGCTGTATGTCTATCGGGTCAGCTAAGCAGTACGGAGCGCGTATTTGTCTTGGTACCAGAATGAATAAAATTAAAATATTAAATATTAATACATTCTCCTAGTGCATGGATGCACAGACCGCGGCCCGCCGGTCGAACACTGGTGGCCCGCCGACAGCAAAAATAATACTCTCGTACATTCGAAAAATATTGAATTCTATTCCATAATAAAACCAATAAAAAAATATTACCTATACTTCTGGCGGCCGTCATCAGTTCATGATTTGCCCGAGTGGCCCCTAGTCTTAATAAGTCTGTGCAACCATGCCCTAGTGGGAATCGAATTCGCAATCATCGCGTTACAATTACACGAGTGTGCCACTGCATCACGACGGCTCAATCCAATGTTATGAAAAGTTAAAATTGTTGAATCATAACCACAAGTAACTGTACCTAAGTATTTTCAAACAGTGATGCGTTGGAAACCAGATATTATTGCCCCATCACGGTCAAAGTGCAGTTATTGGTATATATTAGTGACTGAAGGCAGTATTTTAACTGGATCTCCTTTTAACATCTCAATCTCCTATTGTGTAACATTATCTCTTTTTTACCGTGTAATCTCTATCGCGTGCTCTCTATACATATACATATTGGCAAAGCACGTGATTAGTGCTCAATTGGCACGCTAGGAACGCTTATAAACTAAGAAATGAACTGAACTGATATTAACAACAACGACGACAACCGCTATTCGGTCTCGATACGTCATACGGTAACGTGAAACTGTCTGTCAGTGAGAACGAGAGTATTGGAATAAGGGCACAGGGTACCGAGAATTGAGCAGGAAACGCTGTGTATTGAGGTCCCGTAGGTACCATACGTAAATAACTTCACTTATATGTTAAAGAAGTTTCTCATATGGATAAACAACGAAAAATAAACATATTATTCAATTATTCACCTCGTACTATGGGTGTTAATGTCCAAAAAACACTCCACCAATTACATGTTCTATTTCCAATTGTATATAAAAACTTTTAGTTTTAAGGAAAAAAAGGAAATTAAATAAAAATATGTATATGATATATAAATTAAATCTAAACATAAAATACATCTATAATTCGTCGCTGTTTGTATATGGAATGCATTTATTAATGTAAAAAGACGAAAATCAATGGTTTTTAGAATTTTGTCTGTTCGTCTGTTCGTTTGTTCACGCTTATCTCAAAAATGGCTTATTCGATTTAAATACACTGTTTTCATTGTTGTAACATTTAGTATTTGTTTTATTTCAACTGGTTCATAGTTTTTGAATATGACAATATATGCGAAAATATTGCTACAAAATTAGAGTTTTATTCAATTAGCTGAAACTTTAGCTAGCAACGTATGGATTTTAAAATGTTATAGATCGCAAAAGTAATTCACTTAAGAAAATAAATAATTGTATCGTTAAAGGAGGCAAAGGGCGGCGCTTAACTCCGCCATTCAACACGTAATGCCTCAATAATTCAGCGTAAAGTGGGGAACAGAGTGTCGTAGTGGAAAATGGAATGTCTTAATAATATCTGCCTACTGTCCTCTCTCTCCTCCTCTGTCTACCATGGCCTGAGTGATACAGCAAAAAAAAAAACCCTACGCGTTATTAATGTAAACACAAAGGCAAGCATATATGAGATTATGGGAGGGAAGCAATCATGTGCATCCTCGTGTGAGCTCCCATGATGCACCAGTGGTCATCGCTCATTGCACGGCGAGTCAAAGGGCCACCGAACCAATTACAGAGGACCAACTAGATTCATCACGCGAGCGAAACGACAGGGTATGTGTGTGTGGGTTCATTTGTTGTAATTGAATGTATTTCATAGTTATTTATACTAATATTTTAAGATGCTGAGTTTGTTTGGTTGAACGCGCTAATCTCAGGAACTATTGGTTCGATTGAAATTTTATTTTTATGTCGGAGAGAAAAGTAGTCTTAACGTGTGCTTTTTGTTTTTGGTATAGATATCTTTTATATTTTATAGCTTATCTTTTATAGTATATAAAAATAGTATATAATTTTTTTCATATTAATTAATATTTATATTTCATGGAAAATTATATATACACTTCATCCTTCGATAATAGTTTGAGTTCAATAGGGTAGCCGTGACCTAAGTAACTTAATATGATAATAAATATATAAATTTAGTCCCTATTCTATGACATGGGTGTGGCGGGTATACCCGTACTACCCTACTCCCGTAAGCGTGCACTGCACGTGTCTCGCAAAGCTAACAAAGCTCGTCTCACCGACCGCCGCCGACCCCTCACTGCACTAACACTACTTACTCCTAATATTATTCATATATTTTTTATACTACTAACACATATTTTTTTAACCACTTTAATGGGAATGGAGGTCTTTAAGGGGGAATAAGCTAGTAAATAGATTTTATTTCTTTTGTTTTTTAGGTTTCCATATGTCAAAAGGAAAAGACGGATTTATCTATATTTCTTAAAAAAATAATACTTTTAGCCGGGATTTTTCATCTTCTCACTGTAAATAATATCTCATTCCCTAAGAGGAATCGAATCCACAAACAATCCACAGTCCACATCCGTCGTGTGACGTCTTTGGGAGATAACAACTTAAAATGTAGTAGTAGTAATGTGTACTAATGTAAAGGTAAAACGCATTTTATATAAAATAATTTACGACGATTTTTCTCCTTTTCGGTTAAATATGTTAAATAAACAATTTATATTTATTTTGTAATATAAAAAATATTTATTCAACATATTTAACGTTATGAAAAACAACAAATGGCAACAAAGTGATATTACTGATCTGACTTGCCTCTTTAAGTGAAGTAACTTTTACTGTTCGAGAAGAATGAGTTGGTCGAGTTAATACGATATGATTAAAAGGGCTAAGTGATAGATAGCAGACGCGAGTGGAGCTGAGGCGAAAGTGGATGATATACATTACTCACATTTCCTCCCACGCTAGTTTGTCCAGTAAGTAAAATCTTTATATAATTTGCTATAATATGTAACTTGCAATATATATAATTTTATTGAAAATTAATAATATTAGAGGCTGTCGTGGCGCATTGGCAGAAGCGTGTGACTGTAAACGCGACAAAAAATAAAATAAACCATCTACACACTGTGTCCCCACACAGGGCAGGCAGAGGGAACCTGGTGTTAAGACACTCTGTACCCCACCTTCCGCCGAATTCTGAAGGCATTGCGTGTTTAACGCCGCTCTTTGCCTCGACACCAGAGCGAAGAAATAGAAATGTAACTTGAAATAAATATTCATCGCCTCGAGTGGGGATCGAGCCCACAACCAGTCGATTTTATAGTCACACTTTGTGCCCCTGCGCCACGACTGGCCTCTGACCTCAATGATTACTTATTAATATTTGTATTTTCTCGTTCCGATAGCAAGAAAATTGCCGCGTTGAGCTCCGCTACTCTACACGCAGTTTCTCACCCTGAAAATGAGGAATGGAGTATCTTAACACTATGTTCCATCTGCATACCTACTCATAGGCGGAATACAGCGTGAAGCTAAAAAAAAAAGTATTTATAAAATAGAAGTTATAATTAGTTAGTAGTAGCTAGAACAAAAACCTTTACTAAAAGTTGATTATAAAAACATTAAAATACATAAACGTAAGGAATGTTAGTACCATAGCGAAAATGGAATAAATAATATAAGGTGGCGGGTCTCAGAACAGGGGCGAGGCTGCGCGCTTGACCGCGTTGCGTCGTGGGCGCACTCTCGATATTCAGTCTCGTTCTCTCGTCGCCTTCAACCAAGATAATTACGAAATGCCATAAATTGCAATGAGAAATGAAAATAACGGCCGCCCCGATAGCACCGCGGTCGACTTCAACTATCTTCTTTTATGGAGTTTTTAATTAAAGACTGGCTAAACTGGACTCGGTGTGTTGAGAAATATCTATTAGTAATTAAAAATAACCTATTCGATATTATTATATTGTCCGTGAGAGAATGTAGTGTTTCGCCTAGGTAAGTCAGATTTATGAAGTAATAAATCGATTGAGGCCAGTCGTGGCGAAGCGGCAGCAGGTGTGACTGTAAAACACACTGGTTGTGGGTTCGATCCCCACTCGAGATGAAATATTTACTTAAATTTATATTTCCATTCCTTTTTTTATTTTTATTTGATTTCTATGGTGTCGGGGTTAAGCGCGGCGTTGAGTTCTGCCACTCAACTTGCAATGCCTCCAGAATTCGGCATAAAATAGGGAACGGAGTGTCTTAACACTACATTTCTTCTGCCTTCCCTGCTGTGTGGGATACAGCGTGGAGCTGATTTGATTTTATTTGAAAAATTGATGCGTGGGAAATTTATTTCATTTATTGATATGTTAAAAGGGGTTGAAAGTTTTTATTCAACTTTGGTAAATGTTATTGATATTTGTTTAATGTTGTGTATTTAGCGATATTTTTTTTGCTTCAAGCTGTATCCCGCATATCATGGAAAGCAGTGTGTTAAAACACTTCGTTTGACACTTTCTGCCGAATTTTCCAGATATTGCGAGTTGGAGCAGAATGGCAAAACTGAATGGCCGTAGCGATTAAGCTTAGTACCACTGAAATTAAAATATTATGAAAATATATTTCCTTTCTTTATTTTACTCATTCGTTCACACATACACGTATGTCACACGATTGTGTTTCTGCGCCCCGACAGCTTCACATAATTAGTGAAACAGATTAATATCAACGAAATTATAAAATAAAGACATCAAAATTCACAGATTATAATGTAAAATGACATCGGATGTACCGTGTATGTCTTCTCCATGTTCGTCGAGTCAAAGTGAAGTCGGAAATATCTGCCGCCTACACTTTCCAGCGGTCTGCCTCGAACGCGACCTTCAGCGCATTACTCGTTCATAGCCAGTTCATAAATTTAAACTCAAAATTATTTAGGCCTTCGTGGCGCAGCAACAACTGTAAACGCGACGGTTATAGGTTCGATTCCCACTCGGGGAAATGAATTATTTATTCATATTTTTATTTCCTCGCTCTGGTTGAGTTCTGCCACTTAACACGCAATGCCACGAAAATTCGGCGGAAAGTGGGGAACGGAATGTCTTAACACTAGGTTTCCTCTGCCTACCCAGTTATATACGGGATACAGTGTGAAACTGAAAAAAAAATCATATTTAACAGATTTATCCTTTTATTGTAACATTGAGGTCGCTCCCTTACCTCGCATCGGCTTTAAATATTGGATTCGAAAGTTATGTAAAATTCATAATGTAACTTAAAACTCATTAAAATATTAGCTAATGTAGTATTTAGTATTAAAATCGTATAAGCAAATATTTTCGTGGAAATAAAGCTATTAATAGAAATATTAAAAAACAAGCGTTATGAGAACATTAATAGAATGGATAGAAGCCTTGGAGGCGCAGGGGCATAAGCTTGTGAAAGTAATGCGACGGTTGTGGGTTCGATTCCGACGCTGAGAAATTAATTATTATTTATTAATATTTTCATTTCGTGGCTCTGGTATCAACCGCCGCTCAAAAATTGGGTAGAAGAGAACGGAGTGTCTGAACACTAGCTTTTCTTGGCCTACAATGTTACATGCGTGATACAAAACGAAGCTTCAAAAAAATATATATATTTCGTTCATAACTTTTGTAGAGTACCTTAAACACACCAATAAGTTGTTTAAGAGCAATCAGTTAACACGTACACACAAATATACAGGTCACAATCATTTTTGGCACAGTGCTGCAGACAGTTGAGGGGAGTTCAGTGACCGCTCACCGCTGCGTCGACGGCCGGCGTCGTACTACCGTATATCACCTGATATTTATAGTTAATTGAAATATCAATTTAATTTATATCTATATTTATAATATAATAGTAGCTGTCGGTGTCTCTATATGGAAGATATATATAAAAAAAGTCAGTACAGGCATAATAACGTATTATAAACAAAAACAACGTTTTTTAATTTTTTTGTTTGTTTGTATGTGCGTTTGTTCACGCTTATGTTAGAAACGGCTGAAACGATTTCATTACATTTACTATTGTATTTTTGCAAGCTTGTCTTAACATTAAGTGTTTATTTTATTAAGATCGGCTTATAAATAAAAAAAGTTATAGCATTTTGAAGAATTTTATTTGACAAAATTGCTAAACAGCTTTTTTTATTGAATTATCTGAATATAACATTTTCAATATAGATATAGATATTGTTTTAAAATAATATTATTATTAGAAAAAAAAAGTGATGCAAATTAGTAAATTAATGATCATGTAGTCCAAGCGGGCGAAGCCGCGAGCGGGTCGCTAGTAATAACATATCAGTTATTATAAGCGCAGATAGAGATGCCTCAACGTTTAAATGAATGACTCACATGAGTGATAGTAATGAGGAGAAGCACTCAGGCTCGGTTGCACTGATACTGCATCCTGGAGTGTGTGAACTGCACTCTACTGGATGAGGACTTTGATTCGTTTGATTGTTGCAATTAATCAGACGGAGCGGGATCTTCGCGTTGGCCTACTTGTTGGTGCACCTTC
Organism: Heliconius erato x Heliconius himera; assembly: GCA_013421005.1. Lineage (NCBI taxonomy): Eukaryota > Metazoa > Arthropoda > Insecta > Lepidoptera > Nymphalidae > Heliconius > Heliconius erato x Heliconius himera. The sequence goes on along the minus strand of JAATLQ010018396.1, from coordinate 11,379 downwards.
TATCTACCACGCTGGGCTCCATTTTGAAGTGGCTCTCCGCTCGGACTCGTGTCGTTATGTAACAGGTTAATAAATATATCATAATATACATACTGGTAGTAGAGATGTGGTTTGTTGAATAATTAGGAATGTAAGTTTTATTTGTTTGGGGATTTTTGATCTTAAGATATATTATTATGTAATGTAAAACGGAAGTTGAGGTTTACGGAAACGTTCATTGTTTTATAAAGTAAATAATTCAGCTTTACTTTAAGGCACGCGTTGGATGGCAGATCTTAACGCCGCACTTTGTCTTGGGTAATGCGGATAATTGACAATAGTTAATTTCTCTGAAAGTGGATCAAATACAGAGCCGTAGTAGTAGTAGCAGTATTATATCAGATCCACTGCGCTACGGTGAATAAAATGATATATATAAAACATCTCTGATAATATAATTCCAGTTTTCTTATTATTCTAAAAAGTCAATGTACGTATCCGTATTATCCATGAGAGAAAATAGAAATAATGAAATAATAACATGTACAAAGTATCTGCAAAGTGAGATTGCGTGAGATGCAATCCCCCGAAGTCATCAGGCGCAGGGGAGGATGGGGGGTGGGGAGGAGTGGGTCCCCGAGTCATTAAATATACATATGTCCCAGTTCTCGCGCTATCCTACAAAAACAAACGTGAAAACGTTTTAGTTTTCTTTTTATATGTTTTTTGCAATTTTTTCAAGATGATTTTTTTTATATGGTATTGTTATTTTAATTGCAATGTCTGTATATTTCTATATATGTATATGTGTATTTATTGGAATATAATTGAAAAAAAAAAAAGTTTGTATTCATTCATGTTTTGGAATATATTTTCGTATTAGCAAGTCTCGCAAGCCACCTAAGGTTATCGAATACACAATGATATAAAAATAAAATCAGCTTCACGCTGTATCCCGCATACAGCAGGGTAGGTAGAGAAAACTTAATGTTAAGACTCTTCATTCTCCACTTTCCGCTGATTGTTTTGAGCCATTGCGTGTTGAGTGGCGGGACTCACCAATGGGTTTTTGCTTTAGAACCGGAGTGAAAAAAATGTAAATATTAATTCATTCCTTCATGTGGGTATCGAACCTTCGCTGGCTGTCAGAGACACACTCTTCTGCCACTGCGCCGCGACGCAACGGCCTCGATTACGACACAATAATACTCTTCCTATAGAGTTATACTATCTATCTTACTACTCTTATCAAATTACATTATTAGTATTGAGCAACTAGCGTAGTTCGTTGTAGTTCCAGGAGGCTGTGTCCGCGGAGGCGTATCAGCGGGAGCCCGGAGTCACGTCTCAACCTGGCAATCTCCATTTGAGCGGAGCGGCGCGTGATCTCGACAAGATCTGTTACAGATATTACATTATTATCATTTTAAATGATAAAAATATAATTTATAAGTAATTCCTTATAGTAATAAATATAATATTTGAAAAAAAAAAACAAAATAAAATTAGCTTCACGCATAATACTGCACATAGCAGGGTAGGCAGAGGGAACCAAGTGTTTAAGCACTCAGTTCAGTGTCACCTTTCGCCGAATTCTAGAGGCATTGCGTGTTGAGTGGCGGAACTCAACGCCGCGCGTTGCAACGACGCCAGAGCGAAGAAATAAGAAGTTTAAATGTAAATAAATATTTGATTTCCTCGGGTATGGATCGAACTCAAAATCAGTCGCGTTTACAGTCACACTTTTCGCCACTGCACCACGACTGGACTGAACTATAATATTAGATTTTTTTATTTACTTAGAAGTAAAAATATTACTAATCTATGTGTTGGTGTTCTATTAAAAAAAATGATAATTTTATAATTCAAATGTTACTCTTAATAAGGAATAAATAAAATAAGAATCATTATCTTATAGAGTTTATTTGTTCACCGAGAGTAGAGTGGAAGGCGGGCGCCGCGGCGTGCAGGTGTTGAGATCGTATCGTATTGCTGTACAAGAGTGGTCCATGTTACAGATCAGGCTGCACCTTCATTACTTTACTCTACATCTTAGAGACCCTCGTGGCGCAACGGCACTGCGTCTGGTTGGAAGCGAGATTGTGGGTTCAATTAACGCTCGAGGGAATGAGTTATTTTCATTTACTCCCTATTAGATTCCCTCTGCTTATACTACTATGTGGGGAATACGTAAATAATGCCAAATAATCCAAAAAATATTTGGAATATTCAATTTAGCCCGCCCTTGATTCCAAAATTTTAAAATATATTGCTCTTTTATCGGCTCTTATCAGTTTAAGTGCCCTTTCGCACATTTTAAGTGGATAGATAGACATTCAAAGTGGATTCCTGCAGCTGAGTGATAAAGAGGATAAATATTTGGAATTTTAAAATGATTTACTCTACATAAGTATGTCTTTACTCATATCAATGTTATATTGGCACTTTTTATAAAAGTAAGTTAATTATTTATGCGGCAAAACTATCCACCAACTGAGGCCCGTGTTTACAAATCGTTCTTAATGCTGAGATCGATCTTAAGATGACGTTTACATTCATAGATTGTTAGATTGCGTTACTTGTAATATTTGAATAAGTGCAAATACGTCACTGTAGCACCCAATTGAGACATAAAAAGAAATCTCATCGATCATCACATTAGTTGAAAATTACGGGTAGTGGTAGGGTACAGCTACTAACGTGGCTTTCACTTTCTACCCGCTTGATCGATGACGCGGGTGATTGATGTCCTCTGTCCCCCATGCGTTACGCCCGCAGCATCCATTACACGAACTCAATCTTCGCATATATTTAAATTAAATGAATCGTCTCCTATTTTGGCGGATGTCATCATATTACATCACTTTAATTAATATACTATATTATCGACGAAATTAATGTCAGACACTCTCGTAAAATATTACGGAGTAAGTACCTACTTTAATCTGAATAAGCAATCAACGCTATTAAGTGATTCTTACATAATAAGTATAACTAATGAAATTGAAAATGACCTAAAGTCGAGGGTAGTGGGGTTTTAGGTTCGATTCCACTGGCCCTAGTAGACACAGTACAGTGTTGAGTTCCGCCACTTAATTTGCAGTGTCTTGACTACCTAAAATGTTATATGCGGGAAAAAGGGTGAAGTTCGTAAAAAAAAGAAAGAAGTAGAGATAATATAACTTACTAACCTAACCTAACTTTATGTTATTAATCAGATTCACGTTGTATCCTGCAAATAGCAGGGAAGGCAAAGGGAACTCAACGCTAGACTTTTGGCTTGGTGCCAGAGTAAATAAATGAAAATACAAATATATAATAATTTAATCCCACGGGTGGGGATCGAACCCACAACCGTCGCGTTGCAGTCACAACCTTGTGTTCCTGTGCCGCGACCGCCTCAATTTTATTAAATCTTTAGAAATATTCTAAGAAGTATATTATACAGCTTTGTAATCTAATTAAAAACTGAAGCGATTTCTATAATTATTAGTAACATAACCGTATTATTTTCGTTACTCGAGTTGCGAGAAAGTACGTGACGGCAATAATAATATTTTCAACGAGAGAGTACCTAAATCAAGTTCATTATTTTTTAAACTATTACACACTTTAGGAAAAAATATTTTTTAGTAAACGTATAACAATTTGAATCGTGCCTCTTGTTCAAGAGGACCGGGTTCAAATCCCGCTACGTTTAATTTTTTATACGTTTTCTAAAAAGTTTTAGTCAGTATAAGTCGATGAAGTTGGTCGACTCGCGCTCGAGCAATGACTGACTGTAGTGTAGAACAATAGTGCATACTAATAGGAACAACTCGTCAAAGCTTGTTACTGGCAAGACACTAGGATACTAAGAATCTTAATTAATAATGTTTATAAGAGAATTTAAGCAGTATATCATTCAATTATTAGGATACAGCGTGAAGTTGATTTTATTAAAATTAATTATCTTAATTAGCTTCACGCTGTATCCCGCAGATTGCAGTGTAGGTAAAGGGAATTTAGTGTAGACTGTTGGCATTGCGTGTTGAGTGGCAGAACTTAAAGCCACGTTTTTGCCTTCGTACCAGAGTGAAGAAATGAAAATATTAATAAATAATAATTCCTTCTTCTGAGTGGGAATCGAATTCACAACTACCGCGTTACCGTCACACGCTTGTGCACCTGCGCCACGACGGCTTCTACCGAGAATCTGATTCAAGGAACGGACTCCATTACCGTCCACATGGCGGGGGAAGGGATAATTAGCTCAACTAAGCTCTCGGCTATTCAAATACATACTGCTTTACTTGTTCTATTTCTTAGAAAAGTAATTTCTTAAAAGATTGTTTTGTAATTGAAAAGGTTATGTTTATTAAGAGATTACAGTTACAGTTTTATTTTTCTTTCATGAAATAACCTCCGTAGCTCATTTTCCTCCGAATTTTGGAGGCATTGCGTGTTGAGTGGCGGAACACAACGCCGCTCCTTGCCTCGACAAGAAGTAGAAATATAAATTTAAATAAATATTTCATTTCCTCGAGTGGGGATCGCAACGACAACTGTCACGTTATAGTCACACCCTTGTGCCCCTGAGCCACGACAGCCTCTTTTTTCTCTCATCTAAGTAGGTTTTGTTTAGTCCTACAAAAACATTATCCACAATTATTTCAAGCATTGTGAAACTAGGTTGTTATTACTACTAGTTATAGACCGCATAATTTGGCACTCATATTTATGTAAAATTTATGATTTACAGAGAGTATAGTGTTCAGTTAGAACTACAAATTTAATTTACGATCATGTTTTATTTGCCGGCAGCAAAACATTTCTTTAGCCCGACGCATTACATATTTCAAAGTAAACTCAGCTAGTTGAATTGAGGAAACGAGAGCAGAGCAAATCTGCGAACGTTGCTTTTGAAGTATGATGTACGAGCGGAAGGCAGGTCATGCCTGTCGACGTCCTATAGCAGTGGCCTGCGCCTGCGCACCGCGCCGCGCCGCCGCGCCGCCAGGGTTCGACGATCGCGCTAGATAAGCGCAACGAATGACGTAACAACATTAATTTATTACCTATACACTCACCACGTTCACTGGCCAATGTGTGTAGAAACACACTCGAGCCAGTATTATAGCATCGACCATATGTCAATTATGAGTCGAGACTTAAATGATATAATACGACCAACAAGTTGTGGCCTTAAGTTAAGTTTTCTGAACTTTAGTGCAATGTGCACTCGAAAAGGAAATATTCATAACTAAGAACAATCCTAACAATCAAATCTGCGCAGCTGCCTACATCTAACATCGGGGCAGCCACGACTTGTTGACCGTACTGTACATCCTCATCGTTTTTAAACAAGAATCAAATGAGTCTCGCATATAAACATACATGCTTGCAAATATTCACATTTCCTTATTTGATCTTAACACTGAATTATTCTGTACTGGTTAGTGTTCATGCAATATAAACTATGTTTTACGATATTATGAGAGACTATTGAAGCATGTTGGCGAAAACATGCCTCTCCGTCCGAATGGAATGTTGGGCCATTTAGATACTGTGACATGATAAAATGTTCTGCTCTACTCGGTGGCTCGCGGACGAAGTCGTGGGAAGTATTAGCATTTTGTATTTTATTGAGGCCAGACGTGGCGCAGGGGCTTAAAATGCGACTGTAAACGCGACAGGTTGTGGGTTCGATCTCCACTTGAAAATTAAATATTTTCATTTCTTTACTCGGGTGTCGAAGACGTTTTTCTCCTCCTCGGTAGATAATGGGGAACGGAATGTCTTAACACTAGGTTCCCTCTGCCTACCCTACTATGTGCCGGATACAGAGTGACCGTAAAAAAATATTTAATTAAAGCGCCAGGACCTCCTCCTTCAAGCCGCGGCGCCATGTGGCCCTCCGTAGTGCACTTAAAGGGTAATTTGTTTATCTCGGCCGCTAACAGGCTGTTTATCTGTCTGTTTGTTACGATCCGTATAGCAAACTTATGCTAGCGTCCATCTGACACTGCTCTACATTTATTTCATTTTCGGAGCACTTTGGTCATGCTTTCTCCGCTAAGTGTTACATTTCATTCTATTTTTAATTTCAATAGTAGCGTGTGAGAAGAAATTTATATAGCAAGGCACTAAAAATGTCGTCGCGCTCGCTTCTCGATAATTGTACGCATCGTAAATTTTTAGTTGTATCACGGAATGTGAATTATATGCCGTTTTCACGACGTGAATTAATGGTGTCAGGTGGTCATAGCTTTAAGTGGATGGGGTTCGTTGATCTTCATCTGCATATATCACATTCTTTAGGGTTCCTCACCTGAAAAAGGTGGAAACGGAACCCTTATGGGATCACTTTGTTGTAAGTTTGTCCGTCTGTCAAGACCGTTTATCTCGAGATCGCGTGAAATTATCAGCTAAAATTCATTTAATATTAAATATTCAATATCAGATCTATAGTCCCTTGAAGTACAGCAAAAATCAAGTCCGATTCGCACTTGACCGGTTTTTTTTTTATAACCTGTGAAATGATTGTGACTAGTATGGAGATGTAACTGTTATTGAGGGTTAGACTGATTAATGTATATATATAAGGTAGCTAAGAAATTATCGTAATAGGTAACAAAAAATATAAGATCCTTATACTGCAAGGTATTCGTGCCTGGTAGTCGTGTGGTTCTTGCCATGCATAGATGCTACTTTTTTTGCTTTGATAAAGTTGTCCCCATATAGATCTCACTTGACTGTTTAGTTGGTCTTACAGCATATTATAACGGTGCAAGTCACCGTTTTGTTTTTTTTTATTGTTGTAATTTATTACTATTTTATGAAAAAAAAAAAATCATACTTTAATTTTTAATAGGAATAAATTTATAATACCAATGCCGATATAATATAACTAGAGAATTAATGATCCATCACGTGTTACTTTTGCTTGCAATGTTAAACATTTAAAAGAAAGAAACAAAAGCTTTATTTATTATGTTACAAAATCAATTTTTATTAGAACTTATTTCTTCATTTTCATTTGAATTACCTATTTATATAGAAATGTACATGTGAAATATAAAATATAAATCGACAAAGTCTCGAACATAAACCAGCCGTCATTAAATGTGCATACGTTTCTTGTTTGGTTCGTGCTAAGCAGGTGGGTTCCGCATAAGGCTATGGTAGGCCTTATTTAGGTACACAGCGTTATGCGGAAGTGCCGGCGAGTGCCCGAGAGTTCCGCAAACGTTGGATCTTTAACCTCTGTTTCGATTTAAATGGAAATATATGTATATCCATGTTTGTATAGCAATAGGTTTTCTGCAGCGATAAACATCTTCCTTTCTTCATAAGATTGGATAGGTGGAGGATTCCAACGCCGCTTGGAAAAATCATTTTTTTTTAGCTTTACACGTATATCAGGTTAGCTAGAATGAACCAGGGAACCTAGTGCATTATATACTTCCGTTCTCCTTTTCCGCTAAATTCTGGAGTCATTGCGTGTTGATTATCAGAGCGAGAGTTTATTAAATATTTCATTTCCTCGAGTGGAAATCGAAGCTACACCTGTCAAGCTTACAGTCGAACGATTGTGCCTAAACGCCAACCTACAACAATTTTCCAATCAGCTTAATTGGTTCTATAATATTAAAAAATGTCGAAATAATTTACTTTATTAATATTTGAGGATAATTTAAAAGTATACGGGTTAATTACCTTTAGGTATTTGTTGCACTTGACTGCTGGATTAAAATACCTTCGTCGACAGTTGACTGGAATGCTCAGTCGTGCGTGTGAGCAGCACGTATAAAAAATTATGTTGAAGATTTAAAGTTAATTATTTTTACTTAAATTGATATTATATTAATAATTTATGAGGCCAGTCGTGGCGCAGTGGTACGAGGTGTGACTGTAAAACCGACTGGTTGTGGGTTCGATCTCCACTCGAGGAGATGAAATATTTACTTAAATTTACGTTTCCATTTCTTCGCTCTGGTGTCGAGGTTAAGCGCGGCGTTGAGTTCTGCCACTCATCACGCAATGCCTCCAGAATTCGGCAGAAAGTGGGGAACGGAGTGTGTTAACACTAGGTTCCCTCTGCCTACCCTGCTGTGTGCGGCATACAGCGTGAAGCTGATTTGATTTTTACTTAAAATTACGCGACGCAACAAAATTGTTATTGTTATTTATTTTAGGAAACACATAAAAAAGTGTACGTAGCGGGATTTGAACCTGCGCCTCTTGGAAACCTTCCAAGTATTGTTCTCTCTTAAGTGTCGAATAATACTTTAAAAATATTCTTGATATCTTGAATAATACTATAAAAATGATCTTGTTGCTGATCTCCTGGGCTAAATCTTTCGGCCTTTTGTTTAAACCAAATAAGTGACAAGCCATTATCATCGATAGTAGCAGTCTCAGATCTAAAATAGACTGGAAAGCAGTGCGTGATATACTCAAGTGTTAAATTTCAATATTATGATAATGTAAGTGATTTAGATTTGATTACGGACTGTAGGATGTCTTGGGTTGCTCACGTCATAAGTGTGTGTGTTTGTATGTATGTAAATTTACGTATATATGTTGCACTTGCACTTTTAGTCCTAAAAATTTTTTATGGCGCAGTGGCACTAAGTGTGACTGCAAACGCGACTGGTTGTGGGTTCGATCTCTCACTCGACGAAGTAAAATATTTATTTACGTTTATATTTTCATTTCTTCGCTCTGGAGTCGAGGTAAAAGCGCAGCGTTGAGTTCCGCTACTCATGCCTCCAGAATTTGGCGGAAATTGGGGAACGGAGTGTCTTAACTGTAGGTTCCCTCTGCCTACCCTGCTGTGCGCGGGATACAGCATGAAGTTAATTTTAATTTCTTTCAAACGTTAACATCCTAACTGCATGAAATTTCATATTTATCTCAAAATAATAGTACGTTTTTAAAAGTCGATATATGACAAAATTACATTAATAAGCTTTTTTATCAATAAATAATGCATATAAAACTTAATGTAACACATAAAGATATTGTAACGAGGCCATTGATAAAATATTTTTCCTCAAAGACTTCAATACAGTTCCAAGAAATTAATAATATTTTTGTGCTTTGAAACATCTGTTTGTCGATACTTTAACAAAGAGTACAACAGAGCTCACGCGTCGGATGATCTTAGTCGATGTCCTTATCAGCGCGAAGTAGCGGCGGCTTCAAAAGTGCAGTGAATAATAAGTTTCTATATACAATATAATATACAAGAGTGGTCTGATAGTTGCCGCTTGAAGGGAGGGTCAAAGGGAGGGTCAAAGGGAGGGTCAAAAAAGCGCGACGAAGTAGCGGCGGCTTCAAAAGTGCAGAAAATAATAAGCCTCTGTATAAAATACTAGTGGGCGCGCGCGGCTTCGCCCGCTTATTTACAACCTTAGGGGTGAATTCTAAAAAAACCACGAAACATGTGTTCAATAAAATAATTTTTTCAAAATCCCTTGTTAGTGGATGTCCCGATTATGAAAATAAACATCTGTTCTAATTTCACGTTTCTACCATCAGCGGTTATGGCTGTGCGTGCGTCTTACCTCAGTCAGTCAGGTACATGTCCTTTTATATATATAGATAGGAAATACACAAAAGTGATCTGTTAGTTGACGCTCGAGGGAGGGTCAAAAGAATTTTAAATAATAGTAATATTATATTATTATTGTGTGACTGTATATTATTTTGGCTTTACGCTGTATCCCCTATATAGGCTTCTATACGCAGTCATAGGAAACCTAGTGTAAAGACACTTTGTTCGGAACTCAACGCCGCGCTTTTTAATTTTATAACCTTTTTACAAGCGGGGGCATGGAATGAAATATAAAATTCGTTCTGTTAAATGGAAATCGAACCCAAAATCAATGTAAAAACGTAACAAACAAACTTATATTCATATTTGTAATACTAATATTTAAATACGCACAAACAATACTAACTATATTTTCGAGTCTTCTCGATCTGACTCAGAGTACGCTAAGTTACGAGGCGGGTAACGGCGCGATAACGACACTCTCGAGTCCATCTGTATTCTGTTATAAATAGACACAAGCAATGACATAATAATCATCTCCTTATCAGTTATATTTACTGTAGTGTTGACTACAGTTACACAGTCACACCGTCACTCATCTTTAACTAGTATACAGAGTGTACTTATCTTGATCACTTTAAATGAAAACATTTTAATTGTTCTATAAAAGCCTAATTAATACATTTAAAACGAAAGAGATTAAACCAGAAATAATAAGTTAAGGTTAAGTTGGATGTTGATTACGTTTATTCTAAAAAATAGATTATTCCGAAGATATTAAAAATAGATTATTTAGAAAAATTGTACAAGAGATGTCACTTTCTCGTTTTGGTATGTTTTTTGAGAATGAAAAGTGGCAGATCGGCGGGATGTTTAGTAGTATTTTTGTAGCAGTAGTTACGTTATTGATATTTTATCCATAACTGCCTCACGCGTAATAAAGTAAGGATAAAAATTATGAAATGAAAATATTAAACTATCTAAACCAGTGTTTCCCAACGTGGGGCCCACGTCCCACTGGGGGGCAATTCGATAGTTAAGGGGGGCAATTCAAAAATGAACTCGATACAACTTTAACCCTGTCGCTTCAGCCCATTATAAGCAATGCATAGCATGGGTGCCCAATTTAACAAAAAAGGGGAGGGAGTTCATTCAAATGACGATAACTTTTTTTTCAATGGACCGATTTTGATGAACCAAACTTTAGTAGTTGTTAAAACAATGCAATTGGTGAAATGTTCAAGTAAATCGGTTCAGTACTTTCAGAGAAAAATGTGGACATACATATCGACAGACAGACAGACAGACGGACAAGAAATTAAAAAAAAATCTTTTTGTTTTTTATTATTGTTTTTAAGTGTTTCTCTATCCATTTCAGTTAAATCTACAGACAAAATATTTTTACTGTCTTATTATATATAGAGACTAGCGGACCCGGACACGGCTTCGCCCGCTTAAACTTTACGAATGCTTATAGATATATTTAGGAAATTGTTTGTGAAAATATGTAACTAATTTAAATAAAAAAAATATAAGTAAACGTAACCATAGTAAAATATTAATAAAAAAACTAAACAAAACCAGCTACATTATTAATAATTTTATCTCTTTCTGTCTTACTATTTCCCCGAGCTAATATCCAGAATAACTGAACTAATTTTTATTGGACTTTCAGTGATCGATTTTACTGATTTACCCGGGAAAAATCTTTTTACTCGTTTTCCTTGCGCGCGTACATAGATACTATATGAAATAACTAAAGTCCTTTCTACATTAAATATGATAAGTTTTGCGAGCAATATCAAATAAAATTCCAGAAAACTAAAACCACAATTTATTAAGTGTATAACAACGGTATA
>JAATLQ010018386.1:1202-20489 GCA_013421005.1 Heliconius erato x Heliconius himera | reverse complement strand
GAATGTGCAAACTTGTGAAGATTTGTATCGAGGAGGCGTTGAGCTGAAGTCCGGTTCACGTGGTTCCCAGTATAGCACCACGAGAGTTGATTGGATCATTGTGTCAATCTCGACGATAACTTCGGGCTGAAGCTGTCAGGGTACCCCCGTCGGAGTACATCACGTCGGCAGATGGCTACGGGGTACCCCCGTTGGGGTACCTCACGTCGGGTAACGTCGGTGTCACCAATGTGGGGTATAGCAGAGTGGCGATGTTAATGATACGAGCCTTAATATTCAACTCTTTTATTATATATTTAATTTGGTTATTTATACGCTACAAAACAATAGTGGAAAATAATTACACAATTGCATTTGTAGCGAATAAATGTAGGACGCTGATTTAGTGTAATTACAAATGTTGTTTATGAACAATATTAAGTATTGTGCAATACCCCTACAAACATCATTTTTTACCGTTTTATAGATAATAGTATGGAGGGTTAGTGAGCACATCCGACTTGCACTTGGCCGTTTTTTATTATTTTAACTGCTTAACTAATATGCACCACAAGGGCCTCAAATCTTTTAAAGTTAACTTAAATATTACAAAAAAAAATATGATAATTTTGTTGTGACTTATGTCGATAATAAGGAAAGTAATACGCATAGGTATATTTCATAGTAAATAGCGCAATAATGAAGAAAACATAATATTAATACTAAATAAATTAAAATTAATAATAATAATTGAAGTTAGTCGCAATGACACAAGAGTGCGATTATAAAGAGCGACAGGAACACGAACCCAAAGTTCGATTTCCACTAGAGGAATGAAATATTTAATATTTTCATTTTCTCGCTCTGGTGATGCGGCAAAGGGCGGCTTTGATGGGGGACGATGGGGAACGGAAGTGTCATAATGGCGGCCAGGCTAAAGCTAAAGGAAATAAAATACGCCTCACCTCTTTTGCCTACTTTTATGAATAAAAATTGTCAAAAATAAGAACCATAAAAGTTCCCCATATAAGTGTATATATATTTTTACATCAAAAGCTTACATTTAAAAACCATATATGTAGTCAAAGTCAAAATGAATACGAAGATAGGGTTTCAGTGACTGATTGGAAAAAACTACATCGCTCCCATTTGTTTGATAGAGTGCTGAAACTGTGGATCAATTTCGAAAAGGATTTTGAGGTCTACTTGTTTTTACTGTGGGAGCTAGTGATGTACTACGGTCGATTCAAATTTACCCTGTTCCCACATATTGCTTGCTACGAAACGTATTTTTTTAATGGTAGTAATATGTGTATATATAGTTTTGATTGCTTAATGAGTTGATGAGATTTATGAATAATTTATCAAGATCAAAGTTTAAAGCAAAATATTATTCTCTATCTATTTTCATTATTTTTTTTTAAATTTCAGAATAATTAAATAATTTAATTTTAAAAACTATATTTGAAAAAAATGTCGATATCGAAAGCATAGGTGACGTCAATGAAATTTTACTAAAATAATCCTACTATATTTTAAAATAAATTCTCTAGTAAACTTAAACATATACCTAGTTATTACAAAATTTCTTACATTAACAAGCAGACAAGCTGAAATGATATGATAAGATGATTGTTTTGGAACTTTAAGTAATAAATCTAATACGTGAGATTGAATTTGGAACACATAATTTCTGCTGCCGGTTAGACTTCCTAAATGTGGTAAAATTTATTGAACATTCCTCTTTGATTCCATATTTTGAACTTTGATACATATTTTACTACTATGAAGTTTATAACGATCGTTTATTACTTTAGTTGATGTTCATGTAATATATTATGTATACATAAGTAATGTGGTTAAATGTGTATGCTAGTTGTGATTTGATTCCCAATCGAGACAATTAATTATTTCCATGTCTCCGTTGTGATAATATAAACGGTGACGTAGAACTTCGCTACTCAACACTCAATATCTTAAATTCGGGCGTTGTCTTGACACTAATTTCTATAAAAAAAACCCGGTTAAGTACGACTCGGCAAGCCCACCGAGGCTTCCGTACCGTCGTACATGTACGTACCGTCGTACGTCGTACATGTACGACAAATGTGACGGTACAATAGGAAGTACAACTTATAAAAGTTTATAAATTTGAGTTTGCGGGCACATGCTTTCATTTTGAATATAAGTTTGTAATTATGTTTTTATATAACACTAGCGGACCCGGACGCGGCTTCGCCCGCTTAAACTACGAATGCTTATTAGATATATTTATGAAATAGTTTTTGGAAAATATGTAACTAATTTAGATTAAAAAAATTATAAGTAAACGTAACCAATAAAATATTAATAAAAAAAAACTAAACAAAACCACCTACATTATTAATATTATCAAAGTACCTAAAATAAACATTTAAAATAATTAAAATTAAATGTGTTGTGCTATGTCTTTGAAAGTGCATGTGGTTAATTACATAATACTCAAATACAATAAAAAATATATATTTTTTTGTCTCTGTCTGTCTTTCTATTTCCCCGAGCTAATGTCCAGAATAACTGAATTGATTTTTTTTGGACTTTCAGAGATCGATTTTATTGATTTACCCGGGAATAATCTTTTTCCACGTTTTCCTTGCGCGCGTACATAGATACTATATGAAATAACTAAAGTTCTTTCTACATTAAATATTGTAAGTTTTGCGGGCAATATCAAATAAATTCCCATAAAACTAAAACTACAATTTATTAAGGTATAGATAACCATCCAACCGAGATGAAATAACCAACAATACTTTCCTTAATACTTAAATAATATTACACCGACGCCGCGCAGGGCCGCAACTTACACCACATCAAGAAATTAATGAAAATCTAACTAATCTACTACTCGAATAAACGAAGAACCAAAGAAAAGTATAAATTAATTATAAACAGTAATAGTGTAATTATTTACATAAAAATTAACAGCAGTTCGAAAATGTATGAAAATTTACAAAACCGTCAAAGTCATCTCCCGTTCGCGTCGGTCATACTATGCCGCTCGTAGCTCGCTAGGTCATTTCGAATCTGTGACATCTCCTTAGTTATTTATTAGAATATTATACAGTAAACTATAATTTCAATCTAGATAAAATGCTAAAAGTGACTGTTATATTCATTTTCATAAGGATCAATATCAAATTATAGAAAATACATAACGATTAATATAAAGTAAATCAATTAAAATGGTTACTTTTGCTCAACTTTCAGAGATAAACATGGTATATGTATCGCGGAATTTTTTAAACATTTTTTAAAGGACAATATTCTTGTAAAAAAAAATATTATTTTTATGTATCTCATAAGGTGGAGTCGGCGCGCGCCATGTATGCGTTAAGCAAGCTCATTTTGGGTGACGTTTTCTTATAACAACAAATAAACTTTGCAAATTGTTGCTTAGCAACGGTCGGTTGTTATTAACATGGCGGAATAAATTGCCTGTCAAATAAAAAATATTTTAATATGTTAGTATATATCGAAAATATTACAAATATGAGAAAAAAAAGTAGCCTATGTTCATCCGAAGCCCCCCAAGTATCTCTATATGAGTATTTTATCGCAATTGAATTAACGGTTTGGCCCTGATTGCGTAAAAGACAGACAGACAGACAGACAGACAGAGTTACTTTCGAATTTATAATATAGGTATGGATACCTATTAAATTTCACTTTTAGATTTTTTTCCTTTCCTTTAATTTTATACTAAGGTCTCAGTCTATGCTAAATTTCAGAATTGTAAGTCCACCAGCAGAACCTTATAGATTTTGACTACGCGGTGATTTTCAAATAAAATGCAGCAAAACCAAAGCATAAATGCTTGTATCTTTTGATTCCGTTTACTTAGCAGCTTAATTTTTTCTATGCTTTTTAATATTTAGTATTAATTTTAGCTTTATAACTCCACGAAATCTGAAAATAAATGGTCTATAAGTCTTTTATTTTTACCTTTAGAGATATAGAACTATAAGCCGTGTCCAATATTCATAGGGCGTAGTCCATACTGCCTTAAAATTAAGTAAAAGTTGTAATGTTTTGAACTCTCAATTTCACGACGATAAATAAAACTTGAGCTTGAGCTACAATCTATTGAACTTTTTAATTAGAGTACGATTTCAGGATTGAAACTGAACTGCGCAATATTTTAGTTGTTCGGGTCAAATTGTGTAAATATTATACGAATAGCTGTGTACGTAAGTTGTGTGTTTCCAAATTGGAATCAATTCATTTTTAAAGTATTAAAATTATGTTTTAAATTTGTATAGAGCTGAAAACACTGCATGAAGCATTTTGTTATTTCCAATTAGTTTGTTAGACAAAATGTAATATTGGGTTCCGTAACTCCCGCCGCCGCGTTTCGCGGACGACTATTGTCCCCGCGTCTCGCGGCCAGTGGCGGTCGAGGAGGAGCACCGTGAGGTTTTAGTGGGTATTCGGACGGCCTAACATCTGTCAGTCCGCGAGTCCCACATAACCGCGCTCGAGTCCCCACTCGGGCCGGTATCCGTAACAGGATTTCCTCACGAAAAAAAAAAAAAAAAAGGGTTCCGTAACTTTATACTGTTTTTTTTAATAAGCGAAAAGTAAAAAAAAAACATAGCAAGTGCGTTGAAAACCTCCTCCTTTTTGAAGTCGGTCAAAAATACAGAGCATATCTCTTAAGAATATGCTTTAACATGGAAAAATTCTTAAATTTCCGCTAAAGCTTGTTAAGTTAACGTTGTCACACCTCATTTCGTAAAGCACCTAAGGCGCGAGTCTTACGCTCTGAGCTCTCTCCATCATATAAACGTATATTATAACATAACGTTATTTCTTGTCATGAAGTTACAAAACTGTACTTACAGCATAGTTACTATGAGTGTATTCTCACTTGAGAATGAGAATCGAATCTACAACCATCGCGTTTACAGTCACACGGCTCCTAAGAAGAAATTAAAGATTTACATCATTTATTATTTTTTCATTAGCTTCACGCTGCAACCCACATGTGCTAAGATATTCCGTTCTCCATTTTCCGGCGGATTCTGGAGACATTGTGTGTTAAGTGGTAAAACTCCACGCCGGGTACCTCGATATCAGAGCGCAAAAAAAAATATATATATATATATATATATATATATATATATATATATATTTAAATAAGCATTTTATTTCCTCTAGGGGATTCATAACCCACAACCAACCCCTGCGCCATAACTGGCCTCACAAGTGCCAATATATATTTGCACATCATATATGTAGTTAGTTAATATTAGCTGCGTTAACATATCGTTGGTTATAATAATATGTTCTACAATCAATGCACCATTGCTTTATTAATGCTTGAATATGCATCGTTGAATAGATATTAAAAGCGTCGTCGCATATAAGCAACGAACGATTCTACAACTAATAATAGATACTAGCGAAGAATAAATACAAAATGAAAAGTGTATAATAGTTATAATAAAGAGAGAAATAAAAGCTAAATAGCTTAATGTTTACCTATATAAGTTTAATATGACTGACAGTACAATTTAGGAAGTCAATAAGGTGATGTTTTTTTTTAATTAGATTTCAGCAAATCAATACGCAATGCCTCCAGAATTCTTCGGAACGTGAGAAACGGAAATGTCTTAATGCGAATGGAGTGTCTTAACACTAAGTTTCCTCTGCCTACCCTGCTATGTGCGTGATACGGCGTGAAGCTAAATAAAAGAATAAAAAAATAAAAAGTGCAATGAAAACTAATCTTAACCCTCAAATTAAGATTGAACATACTCACCTACTCTTGCGATGAACTTGGTGGTTTTTGCTTGATACGAAACAAGTAGAGCTTTTTTAGTTTATAATAGTTTAAAAGTGTTAGAGTATCCGCGATAGCTGCAGATTGGATTTTTGTATAGAATGTTAAGTTTATTTTTTATACTTGAGTTACGTAACACATTTTTTTTTTTAAAAACACGGTAGTGATTTTGGGTGACTGAAATTTACGCATATATCCCGGGAGCATATAACTTATAAAATATTTAATTATTACAATATTATGATAATATTTTTTAAAATTATTTATTGCTATTAAAATAATACTAATCACTTCTAATCAAATAAACCCAAATATATCTCATTTCGAGACGTTGCGTGTTTCGTGAAGGAACTAAAGGCTACGCAGTGCCTTGTTATCAGAGAAAGAAATTGAAAATAATTTCTTATTCAGGGTAGGAATTGAACCCACAACCTTCGGGTTTACAATCAGACACTATGCTGCTGCTTAACGACTACTCAATTTCTACTTATTTAAAATTAAGCAATTGTTATTAAAATTTATTTGATTTTCTAAATTTATATATTAACTGAATTATCAAAAAATACGATTTATAAACAACAAAATCGAAGAAATGAAGGAAAGAAAATGTAAATAAGCGAGGCTTACTAAAAATTGAAATGGAATCCTCAAGAATACTGGCTTCCGGTTCCGTTTTCGAATAATTTTCTGAAGGAAGTTAAATATCTGGTTTGAGGGATTCTTTCAACGGAAATGAGGTATTAAAAACGGTTCGTTTAACGAATTTTGATTTTGACTTCAAATATTACAATGATGTCGCTACTGCTTAGACTTTTGCTAGTATTGTCATAATATTGTAGTCATTTTTAAATTATTTTATGAAAAAGAAATCGATTTTCCACCCAGCTGATTTTCAAAAGGTTCTGCTGGACACAGCCCTCTCCCAGCTCGCCACTCCGTCGTTTATAGTACCTAAGTAATTTATTAAAATTCAAAGAATAATAAGAAACGTTGCTTGAAATAACTAAAGATTACTTATATAACTCATAACATATGTTGTGAAACTAATATACAAATATCACAACTCTACCGTTATTCTAAACAATTACATTTATAAACTGTATGAGAAAATTTGCGAGGCCGTCGTGGCGCAGGGTCACAAGGGTGCGACTGTAATTGCGATGGTTAAGGGTTTTAAGCGGCAAAACGAAAATAGTTTATATTTTGTATATTAAATATGAAATTTGTTCTTCATTTCCTAGCTCTGGTAACAACGCAAAGCGCAGCTTTAAATTTAGACACTCAGCACGCAATGCCTCAAGAATTTCTTAGAAAGTGGATTAAAGAATGAAAGTGTAGGAAAAAGTGTAAAGCTGAAAAAAATCCACAGCATATATGCACAGAACGAGACAGTACTCGAGATCGAGACCTAGTTGTCACTTTTAGCAAGTAGGTACTACGTGAGAACGCTGTTTCTAGGTTCGACTCTCACCTACGGGAATGAATTATGTTTCCTGCTCTAAAAAGACAAAGCGCAGAGTTCAGTTCCAATACCACCAGTTAATGCACAATATGTTTAAATCGAGCAGAAAATGGATGGAGTGTCTTAACACTAGGTTCTCTGCTTAAACTGTTATGCGGGTAAAAAGCGTTTAGCTGTATATAAAAAAAAAATTTGTAGGGGACGGAAATGTCTTAATGAGAACGGAATGTCTTCCCTACACTAGGTTCCCAGATTCCTTTAAAAATATACATATGTATATCCTGTTATGTGTACAGCGTGAAGTTAAAAAAAAGATTTCACTGTTTTGTCTCGCTGTCCGGTCGTATTGTTTAATTATTTCTATTATTAGAAACGAAATTGGCAAATCTCATAATCGCTTTTACGTGATACCCAAAGCGGCGCGAAGGTCTGTTCATTTAAAATTCTGTTATCGGCTTGTTCTGAAATTATAAATTTGCTTCAGTAATATTTATATTGTTTTATATCAATATTTATATAAATAATAATCTTGTTTTATTTTTTGTGCTTATCTTTTGTTATACTAATATACTTGTTTTTTCTTATTTTAGATAAATATATTTTTATTCCTTCGAAATATTTTACAGTACATTTGTGGACTTATAACCTTTTTCCAATATATCGCAACCTAATAAATATATCTAACAAAGATGCTTATAGAAAATATCCACAAAATATACGTATCATTGAATATTGGTGCACTCTAAGTACTAAACTAAAACCAAAATAAAGACTGTTTTTCCAACCAAACGAACTTTTTTACTTCGTTTAAAAGTTTCCTACACAAAGTTTTGAAGTTTTAATTTTAAGAAGCTTTGCAAGAAGCAAAAAATTCGAGCGTTCCGCTGTTTTGTGTGTTTCTTGTTTCGGTTTCAAAAGATTCTTACTTTGGAATTATATAAAACATAATGAGAAGAACTACTTGTCAATCCATGGATTCAGTGTACCTGCACCCGCCTATTATGTTGTGGGTGAGGAGCTTAGAGCAGTGCTTGAGAATTGACACTCTAATGTAGGTTTAAGAAGCCCCCTCCACTGTTAGAGCTGCTCTCTCTGCCTAATCGAATTTAGAATGGTTTTACTTTTTCCGCCTTCCAAATATGTTCTGGAACATCTTATAGAGAGGAATAAATCTTTTAGTAAAGTATAAAGAGATTTTGCTGTTAAGCCCCTCGCACCTATTTCGTGTATAAATTACTTCGTTGGCTTGTTCTTTTATGAGTTCCTTCTGAATGTTTGTTTTCCATCTAGCTCAGGCAATACTCCATACAGCAGGGTAGGCAGAGGGAACCTAGTTAAGATACTTCGTTCCCTGCTGTATACACTAAATTCTGGAGGCAGGCAGGCATGTTGAGTGACAGAACTTGACGCTGTGCTTTGTCTCAATGCAGAGCGAAGAAGTAAAAATATTATATATTTCATTTACTAGGAATCGAAATCACAAACTGTCTTTAAGACGAAACACCCGACGTTTGGGAACCTAAAGTATTTTTCTGTGGATGACACTTGATATTATAGAATAATGGTTAAGGGTCGATCCCCATTGGGAATGATCATGTTTAAAATATTTAAATAATATGAAGCCCGCGGTGTTGAGTTCCGTTACTAAACATGTCTAGAGATTGGGAGGATTTTACATTAAAAAGTGTTTACACTTGATTATACTTGCTAAATATGAACTAAAAACAAAATTATAAATAAAACTTATCCTATTAAGAGCTAGTTTGTATAGGAAACAATTCAATTTGCTAGGAAAATTGGGTAAAATTGGGAAAGAAAACTCTTCAAGAAGATAATAAGATTCCGTATCGACAGATTTGTTGAGATACTGGGTCACTGGCAACGGTCGACCTGTAAACATTTACGTTGTCAAACTCTCTGATAATATAATTATATGCTAACGTATCAAAAACATTTTTTTTACAAAATTTATAAAAAATTGAAAATAAAAATTTTAACGAACGCCGAATTTGAACCCTCTTGGAAACCGTCGCCCCACAGTCGTGGACCATTTAGTTATACTTTGACAACCACCAAAGAGGTGCGGATTATGTTTCTTTCTTTACTACAGAATAACACTATAAAAATGCCAAAAATATATTTATAAATACTTTAAATCTGTTTCCATACACACTTATGTTAAATCATTTTATGTATTCTCTTGTTTACAGTGTATTGAAAATATTCAGTAGGCGAGTATAAGCACTACAAATATTGCCTTAAGCTGTATATTTAAATAACATAAAACAATCCGTACATAATATTTCATGTAAATATCTTTATTTATTTCAAAAAAAGTATAGAATATATTTGATGTAAACGCGATGTTTACGGGTTTGATCCCCACTGGGGGGAATGATGAAAATTTGAATTTTAAATTATTTCTATTTCTCCGTTCTGGTAAAAGAAATGCTGCATTGAGTACCGCTCAATACGCAACCTCTCAAAAATTGATAAAAAAATGGGCAACGAAGTGTCTTAAGTTTAAAATTATAGTAAAAATTTATAAAATTATTTTTTTAACTTAAATAAAAAACATTAGTGAGATGGTTAAGATGAGACATACTCTCTTCACAACTAATACGTTGTCTTATTAGTATAGTGCAAGCTTTGAATAGTTTTGAATCGGACAATTAACTTGTCTTATCGCTTTAATAGCTGAAACTTAACCAAGGATGAGCTTAGGATAGACTAGTGTGTCAAAGCACTCTAATCTTCACTTTTTGCCCGAGAACTGTTGAATGGCGGAACTCAACCCCACGATTTGTTTTACGAGAGCAAGGAAATGAATATCATTTCTTTGCTATATCTTTCATTCGTATCTGATCTATGTTTAATTAGGCTATGTAAAATAGTGTTACAAAGCTTTGATTCCAACTTAAAGACCAATTTTCGAGACACTGCGTATTGAGAGGAGGAGGTCAACGCCGCGGTTTGTCTAAGTAGTCGAGTGAAGAATTGAAAATGATATGTTATATTATAAATGTTCATTTCTGAAGATGTTACATTAATTATAAAAAAGCAGTTATAATTACCTTCAATATTGAGTGAAAAATAGTGTTGGAAGGGGCGGTGGCCGCAAAAAGTGACCAGATAAAATTAATGGTCTCCATCCCGAGACGCTCTACTAAGCAGTGGGCTTCAGAAAATAGCTAGTTGATACTTCGGTAAAGATTTAGTACTTATATTACGTTATAAGAAGCAAGATATTACTGTATAATTATTTATTTTTACAGTAGCATATTTCTATACATAATATGTTCAATTTTCACATACGTACTCGTACGTATTTATGAGTTTTTTATCTTATGGATTTTTGTAATATAAGTTTGTAAGGTTTTTTTCGGTGCAATATCTATAAATTATAATTTTTCGAATGTTTTCTTTAATTTGTATTGTAAGGTCTCAGTTCGTATCTTTTATAACTTTCATGCGATATGAAGCAAAAACCATGTCTTAAAATTTTTTCTAATGAATTATTGGACTTGTTTTTTTTTGTTTAATGAAGTCCGATTTTTTGTTATTTTTTAATCTTTACATATCTTCCACATTTTACGAAGTAGGAATACAGAATAGAGTGTTAAGACACACAACAGCTGTATATTTTCCATTATATCGGATTAGTTAAACTGGAGTGATTATGTGCTGAGTAGTATCGTTGCCGCGCTTTACCAGACCGGAATAAAAAAAATATTTAGTCATAATAATTAATCAAACAACAAACATCATGTTTGCAGCCTGGCCTAATTCATATTAAATAAATCAGCTTCACACTATATCCCGTACACAGCAGGGTAGGCAAAGGTAACCTAGTGTTAAGAAGTTCCGTTCCGTCTCCGTTCCCCACTTTCCGCCGAATTTTAGAGGGAATGCGTATTGAGTAGCGAAGAAAAAGAAATAAGAATATACATTTTAATAAATATTTAATTTCCTCGAGTGGGGATCGAACCCACAACCAGTCGCGTTTATATGTATACCTTGTGCCCCTGCGCCACGACTGGCCCAATTTATATTAAGCAAAAACGTAATTAAGTTATATGTCACGAACAGAACACATTCTCATATCTTAATACAAATTTAAACAAATAGTTCCCAAGCTTAACTTTTGAGAGAACTAGACAGATGAGCGACGTTTAATACGGAGAAGTGATGTTAATTATCACTGAGAGGCTCAAGTTGATAAGATAAATGGTGTTAGTGTAGAATAATTGTTTATTCAATTATATTTTCGTTCAAGATTATGCTTGATATTTTGAGTATAATTGTTTTACTGTTTAAGATTAAGAAACTTATATTGTGTTATTCTAATTTTGTTATTAACTAATGACTAATGTAACGAATTATACAGAAAATTAAAAAAAAAATCTTTTTCGCTTTAAACGTGAGCAACTTCTTACGCATATATTACTTTACTACACGTTACTACCTGCTAAGGATTGAAATACAAAACTATTTATAATACATTTGCCTTTATGAAAATTGTCGTAGTAATATTATTCCTTATATAGATAGTAGAAAAAGAAATGCTCAATATTTAATTGTTTTTCATAATTTATACCTATATGTTTAATTTCTTAATTATAATGCATTAGAATTCAAACCTGTGAACGTTTACTTACCATTTCGGTACATAACCACGCATCCACCGCCCGCATTTTAATTTACTAATTGAATTTTCCTCATATTTACCTTACCTTTCATCTTAATGTTCCCAAATCTAATTTCCTTTTTACTCCAAACATAAATTATTTCACGAATAGCGGCGCCCGTGTCAACCGCGTCCTCGGCGATACCATACAGTACTTTATGTCTTGATTTAATTTGCTATAATTAATTGGTGTTTAAGTTCAGCCATATTTTTGAAAAACGTATAAAAATATAGGAAGGATTTAAATTTAGGTGTATAAAAGTTCAAAGGGCGTAAATTCGAGCCTCGCTATGATAATATATTTATACGCTGTAAAGATTCAACAAGACAAGTTCAACCACTTTGTATGAAAAGATATAAAGATAACTTATGAGTTTACCAAAATAGTATTATAAATTTTATATTATTTTAACTAAACCCATTATTCAGATTTTAGAAATTTCCATAAAAAAAATATTAAAATGAAATATTTTTATAATAATACATTTGTCAATAGAACGGAGTTTGGTTCCTATGTGGTTATATATATTTTACATAGAGGCCATTGTGGCGCAGGGGCACAAGCGGGCGACTGCAACCGCGAAAGCTTGTGGATTCCTACTCGAGTAAATGAAATATTTTACACCTTAAATTCCTCGCTCTGGTAAGAAGACAAAACGTGGCTTTGAGTTCCGCCACTCAATACGCAATGCTTTCTGAATTTCCTTGGCCTACCCTGATATATGCGGGACGTGCAGCAAAAAAAATCTTTTAAGCTTTTCACTTAAGTCCTCATCGTAGCAAAATTCTGTTAGTACTATTCATATGACATTACCAAATAACACAAGATGTCTACAATATGCAAGGACATTCAAAATAAATAATTATTTACATAGTACATATTTACAAGGAACTTGTCATAGTCATAGGGAATTGGTTCGCCTTTGACCTATTTGTTAAGTAAACTACGCGTTTGATGTGTATGTGGGCTCATTTGCTTATATATTTACATATGTTTATATATGTCTGTGTGTTTATGTCATATTACATCAATTTTCTTGTTCTGGCGAATTATTCAATTTCATAGTTTCACTACCCAACATACTAAAAAAAAAACGTAGAAGGAGATAAAACAAGATATATCGTTAAATCACACCTATCTGGTAAACTGAACGTGAAGATAAAAAATATACTTTAAATTAAAACACAAAACATAACGTATGTAACATCATTATAATTAACATACTTATAAGCACCACCATTACAAGAATGCATTGAAAAATATTACATCAAAATAAAAGAATATCCTTATTCCGCTAGAAGTATACTCTAACATGATCAAATTAGAGCAACTCCAGAGCTAGTCAAAGTCCTTTGACGACTTCATCTTTTATAAAACATAACGTACATTTGTACGATTTATCCAAACAAATTCTTACAGATATCGTTTACCAACCTCACAATGTTTTCTTAAGGATCTTTATAGTGTTTTGATATTTCTATATAATGTAATCTTTAGTTAGACAATGCTTATGCCAAAAATACTGGACGTAAAAAGTTTAATTTTAGTATAAAAATACTTAGGAGCTTCACAGAATTTCTAAGAATATAGAAAAAAATATTTTTACGTTTTTTAGTTTACAAACGAAGCTATGAGATAAAACTTATTAGAGTAGTATAAAGTGTCCATAATTCATTTCATATTCAAATGATGAGAGGTAGGCAGAAAACAGCCTTAAGATCCACAAACACACTGTTATATTGTTTTAGCAGACTGATGGGGTATTTGCATATCAAATTTAAGCCTTAATCTGAGTGAAATTTGAATCCAGAGCTAGCCTAATGTGCAGTTGAATATCTCTTAATTTTGGTAACGATGCACCTTCATTCTAGATAACATGTGATACTATACAGCAATGTCTTTAAATCAGGCGGAAAATGTGATATGATTCAATTATTACCTTTTTTGTTTTACTCTATGTTAAGTGGAGGAACTCAACACCGTGTTTTGTCTTGTTACCAGAGCGAAAAAATGAAAATATAACATAATCTATTCCCCCAGTCGGAATCGAACTCACAACCGTCGCGTTTTCAGTTAAACGTTGTGCCATTGCACCACGACAGCATTAACTTGCTAGTTGCTACATTAATATACAAACTCCTTTTCACATCATTGATTAACAATTTCTTCTTAATTTTTTTTTTTATTATTTCATTCGATTTTTCGATATTGAAATGACACTAGCACAATTAGTCATATTATAAGCCAAAGCGGTAAAAGGAAATTCTTTCAATTTTAACCGAACGAGCACAAAGAGTAGACAATGAAATGTGGAATTAAAATTGAGTTCTATTATCCACGTCCAACCGTCAGAAAGTTTTTAACAATTTCCCAGTATTTGCGGTGGGATATCAAAAAGTGCTTAATATACTTCATTTAAAGTTAACTGTACGTTACTGTTTTTACGTAGATTGATAGCACTATTAAGTTTTATGTTGATTTTAAATATTTGTAATTAATATTGGACCATAGTTGGAAAACGTACAGTTTCAGTGATGGTAAGATCAAAATGTAACTATGTAGACAAGACTACTCATTAAGACACTTCCGTTTCCCATTTACCGCCAGATTTTGACCGCAGACCGCATTGCGTGTTGAGTGGCGAAATTCAACGCCGCGCTTTGCCTCGTTAGCAGAGCGAGGAAGCGAAAATAATTATTATGTATTAATAAATTTATATTAAGTGACATTTTAAGCTAAACATTTAAATTAAAATTTAACAAAATTAAATTATTAAGTGTGGTGTCTTTCTCAACACTTAAAAAATAAAAATATTTATACATCCATTTGATTCGCTTATAGTTTCAAATAATCACAGTCCCTAACGTTTTAAGCTTTAGGTATTTTGATTACATTTTAGGTAAAACATCGTGACGAGCTTTAAAAGCAATTCGAAAGCTTTCAATCAACTTACGTTTCAGTGTTCGTAACAAAGTTATGACTTTATTGTTATTTAATATCATAATTGTATTTCATTTTTGCGTGGCGCAGTAATATATAAATAATTAATAGTATTTATTTAGAGGCCAGTCGTGGTGCAGAGGCACAAAGTGTGACTGTAAAATCGACTGGTTGTGGGTTCGATCCCCATTCGAGGAAATGCAATATTTATTTACATTTATATTTTCATTTCTTCGCTCAATACGTCTAAACACTAAGTTCTCTCTACCTACAGTGCTATGTACGGGATACAGCGTAAAGCTGGTTAATAATATTTAAGTTCCAAAATGCCCGCCCAAATGTGCGGAATACAGCTCGAACTAAAAAGTCTTTAAAATTATACTAATATAATCAAAACCATTTATGAAGCCAGACGAGGCTTATAATCAAGCAAAGCGTGGCGGAATTCGGTGATAAGTGGAAATTGAAAGTCTCTTAATTGGAACAGAGTAACTTAACACCAGGTTGCTTCCTAGGTTCCTTCTGCCTACAAAGCGTAATTGTAAAACAAACTTCTAAGCCACATATTTCGACTAATCTATGAGAGTTGGTAAAATTAAGGTATATACATAGAGTTGGCGCGTATATTTTTTGCCAGTACGAGTCATGGTCACGGTAACATTTTACATGAAAATCTTTATGATAGCATAAATTAATTTCTTCAATTTAAAAAATAATCTTTAACCTGATTATTACCACATCAGTGAAAAATATTAACCCATTAATACATATATATACAGACAAAAAAACACACTCTAATATATTATAATTTGTAAGCATTATTGTTTCAGCTTTTAAGTCAAAGCAAGCTACTGGAGAGCTTTTGTGTCAAGCTTACAAGCTTAGTGTACTGTGATACATCATTGTACTTACTCTACAAAGTTATAAAAGCAATGCACTTATCGCAGAAAATATAGTATCATTAA
Source organism: Heliconius erato x Heliconius himera (assembly GCA_013421005.1). Lineage (NCBI taxonomy): Eukaryota > Metazoa > Arthropoda > Insecta > Lepidoptera > Nymphalidae > Heliconius > Heliconius erato x Heliconius himera. Next base: position 4,631 of record JAATLQ010018386.1, on the reverse strand, counting down.
AAATATTGTAACTTCCATAAAATATAAATAGAAAAAAGTTAAGAGTAAGTATAAAATAATGAAGGATAATTGTAATATCTAAGACAACTTTAAAAAAATCCGCTTCGCGCACGATATATCCCGCACACTGCAGGGTAGGCAGATAATACCTAGTGTTAAGACACTCCGTTCCCCACTTTTTGCCGAATTCTGGAGACATTGCGTGTTCAGTGGCAGAAATCAACGTCGCGCTTGTCTTCGACACCAGAACGAAGAAATGGAAATATAAATTTAAGTAAATATTTCAGCTCCTCGATCGATACATATTAATAATTATGAACGTAACAGATATTTTCCTCAAGCGAAGTTCAACTTCGTAACCAACGCCGCGTGTAGATATCCCATTATCAACAGTTTCAATACAGCTTAATGTATTAAAAAAAATCATAATATAAATTTATTCTATAAATAGGAACATAGAAAAAGTAAAGCTCGATTTAAATTAAATTCCAGTTCCAAACTATAAATTGTAACTTGAAATGAACTATATAAGCCTTGAAACTTTTGGTATTGACAACTTCCTTAAAACTATCCGCTGTGACTCTGTACGGTGTTAATAGAATATTTGTATGTATTTTGAGTTACTCTATTTCAATTGAAATTTCTGTCTGACCATCGCGTTGTTGATATATTTGTATAAAATGATGCTTGATTCTTTTTAATATTAGATGAGAAAATTTATATTTATTTATTTATTTCTAACTTAAGGTAGGTAGGGATCTAGTGTAGAAACACCTCGTTCCCTATTTTCTACCAAATTTTTGAGATACACAATGCATTGAATGGAGGAACTTAACATCGCGTTTTTTTTGTTAACTGAGAGAAAGAATGATTCTCATTTTTTCCCCTTTCTCATTAATGTTCTCGAGTGGGATTCGAATGCACTACTGTCACTTTTGCATTAAGACAGTGTGTCACTGCGCAATGACCTCTTTTTTATTTATGTATAATATAAAATATCGAAATAAATCAAATTTATTTACTTTATTTATTTATGTTACTCAATGTATAGTATCTATGCATTATACAGCATTTATAGCTTACAAATACGAAAGATGAGTTCTAGATTTCTATCAGTAACATAATTTAAAATCAAATTCTTACATTCAATTTTAATATTCTATGAAAATGAATATACAAATATAATATGAATACAATGTAGAATTGAATATAGCGGAAATCCCATTCTCAACAGATATTAATTAGTAAATGTCTTCAATGCAGCTTAGGTTTATTAATATACTAGCGGCTCGCCCACGGCTTCGCCCGCTTAAAATACATGATTATTGATTTAATAAGCAGAATTGATTGACAACTATAATGACTTCTAATATGATTTTTTTATTACTTTAATCTGTAATATTCTAATATGATTTTTTACGACATTATCGTAACTTCTATAAGAATTTTTGATTGTTTCGAACTAAAAAATATGACCAATGTTGATATTTGATATTCATAAAATGTACATAAATCTAATTATTTATTATATGTATATATTTTTGTAACATTACGTTCTTTTTACCTATGTTATGTTTTTTAAAGCTCTGTTAAATGTGCTGATGTTACTTAATAATTTAATGTACTGCTTCAGTAACAGCCTTAAATGTAAAATTATTGATTTGGGCAAGGATTCATAATATTCTTTGTAAAATAACTGTAATGTTTGCATATTAACTCCTGCACAGTTTTTAAATTAGTTACACATATTATTAGCTAAATGTACAATTGGTAAATATGTAGTTATTACAGACTACACGTAGAAAGGATGTTTTTAGGCATTTTTAAATAGATTTATTTCAAACGAACGAACGAACCACAAAATCTATGTATTTGCTTGATATCTCTTTGAAGATCAAATCGTTCTTTATTTCTGTGTTGAATTTATTACGACTTAAACTTAACTGTTAATATTTATGAAGGTAATCTCCACTAACAATTCAATTTTGTTTACTTTATTGTATAAAATATTGTATAATAGTGCCTCAAAAATTTATCAACAGTATAATCAAGACGTTTCGAATGTCATTCTTTAGCCAGGAATCTTTCCAGCGCGATTGCTATATTGTTATTGCGAACGTTAGTTTGCAGGCAAACTAATAATGCCTTGAGTTCATTCAAATGACGATAACTTTTTTTTTAATGAACCGATTTTGATGAACTAAACTTTAGTACTCAAGTTGAGTTAAAACAAAACAATTGGGTAAAATTTTAAGTAAATCGGTTCAGTGCTTTCAGAGAAAAATGCGGACATAAATATATCGACAGACAGACAGACAGACAGACAAGAAATTCAAAAAAAATTTTTGCTTTCTATTGAATAACAGAAAGCAAAAATTTTTTTTAAGTGTCCCTCTATCCATTTCAGTCAAAATTACTGAATGTACAGGTAAAATATTTTTACTGTCTTATTATATATAGAGATAAAATCAAATAAAGCAACTACGGGAACAAGATAAAAGGAAATACAAAATATTTTAATTCAATTCTGACAATTGGTGGTTATTTCTTAAGTAACATATAACTGTAAATTAATTTATACTTGAGGCCGTGATCATGGCGCAGGGGCACAAGTGTGTGACTGTAACTGGTTGTTGGTTCGATCTCCACTCGAGAAAATAAAATACTTTTTTAAATTTTTATTTTCATTTCGTCGCTATAGTGTCGAGGCAAAGCATGGCGTTGAGTTACGCCACTCTACACGCAATGCTTCCTGAAGTGTATTTTATTTTTGTTTATGTTTGTTGTTTTAAGCTAAGTAAATGGAATAATAAACTCTAGTAACAAATGACGTCGTAGATTGCTATAAATTTTGAAATTTAAAAGGAAAATATTACATTTTGTCACTAAAATCGCTTATAATTCATACAAAATGACTATGAATATTGTCCGTATAATTGCTATATAATGCTTCAACGCCTCTAATATTCTGACATTATTGCGACTCATAATTAACAATTTAACAATGCTCCAAAGCTGATAATAGTTCAAAGAGAACGTATTACAAAATAGCTTTATTGTAATTGAAATGAAGCCTAGTCTATTTATAATAAGCTCATGCATGAATACGAATTGCGTGTGAAGTGATATAGTTCTATAAAGACATAAAATATATAATTCGGACAGTTGTAATACCTATTATTAAAAATAGAACGGGTGACGCGGCGGATAAAGCCAATTACAGGCCGATATCCTTGGCCACAATCACTGCTAAGGTGCTGGACGGTCTGCTTGACATTCGTTTAAGTAAAGCAGTTAAATTACACGATGCGCAGTTTGGTTTTAGGCCTAAACTTTCCACTGAAAGTGCCATACTGTGCCTCAAGCAGACAGTTCAGTACTATACTGAGCGGAAAACCCCAGTATTTGCCTGTTTTTTGGATCTCTCTA